>SCDY01000906.1:0-58674 GCA_004143825.1 Drosophila micromelanica | reverse complement strand
AAAACGAACGATGAACTATAATCTGGGACGTAGTTCGTTCGTTCAGTTAGGTGAGTAGTTCATTCGAACTTATTCAGAACGATTCGATACAACTCTAGTATGAAGTAAATAAAAATGCCTTAAATGAGTTTCGCACAGTTTTATTTTGGACTACTTTTGGTCATTAGTTTAATTGTTTGCATATGCATATGCTAATGTTGTAAATCGTATTATATTTGTTTGCTTAAACATTTACAAGGTGGATTTAGCTATTGAGGCTAGGAGAAAAAACCGTTGGATTTCGTTTGCTGCACCGATTGAAAAAACCACAGATAATCTGACGTCACAATATCTATCAAATCAAACTTGGCACGGATGCGTACTATGAGTGCATTACAAACATACCAATGCGGCTGATCTGGCTACAGTACCATATACATATATGCCATAGGAATACTCGGTAAAAAAATTCGCCATGAAAACAAAACAAATGTTGTGACGTCTCATTAGCTTAAATCGCGCTCACAGAACAGTACCCTGGATCTCGCAATCGTGGTGGATGCTGGGGTGTGAGGTGAGTGGTGAGTAGTGAGTGGTGGGTAGTGTGAGTGGTGGCCTCGATTAACATTTAACAGCTGAAACAACAACAAGCCAAAAATTGGTGGTATTATTATCGCGCCTTACAACTTCTGCTGCGCCAGTTCCTCGATGGTGCGCGCATTGGTTAGCGTCACCCACAACGGCGACTGGATGCTGGCCAGCGAGTAGCTCTCCGCGGCGTCCAGTGAGTGAGATTTGCGCATGGCGGCCGATGTTGAACTGCCGCTGGCGCCGGCCGCATGGCGACGATCGCGCTTCGAGTCGCGCTTGCCGATGCCAAAGGCGATGGCTGCTTCGCTCGCCTGGCTGCTGCCGCTGCTGCTGCTGGCGGCGCGCAGCTCCTGTAGGCGATTGCGCCGTTTGGCCAGTGCCGTTAGATCGTGCGATTCACGCACGCTGCCCGCCTTGCGCAGCGGCGGCGTCAGCGTCAGCGTTGCCGTTGCGCGCGGCTGCAGCTGCTGCATGGCCAGCGCCGCCGTCTGCGGCGGCTGCTGCGTCGATAGCGACTGCGACTGCGACTGCAGCTGCTGCTGTTGTTGTTGCTGTTGTTGTTTTGCTGCTAACTGTTAGCTCGAGGAGAAGGACATCTTGTAGGAGTTGGTGTCCATGGGCGACTCGGGATTTAGTATTTCGGTTTGTGTCTGCTCCACATCACTGCAGCGCTCCTCCAGCACCGTGTCCAGCTCCAGCGAGGTGAAGCCCTGACTTAGGCTTCGTTCAGGACGTAAACTGATAGCTCGCGACGATCGGTAATCTAAATAATACAAAAAAAAAAACAGCAACAACAAGAAGCAAAAACAAAAAAGAAATTTAAATTAGTTAAAAGTTATTGAAAACGCCGCCGGCGAGTGAAATGAAAATGGAAATGTTTGCATGAGCCGCAAAAAAAAAAAAAATACAAATTGAAAACGTGCGAGCCGAAATTTAATGTGAAATGTGTCAAAACGTGCAAGCCGCCCAAGAGACGCAACCCCGCCCCCACCAACTGCCAAGACGTGTGCACAGTGGGACCAAATGCACAACAGGCATTACTGTTAATTACAGTTAAACAGTGGAAATACAGCTAAATTGGTAAGTCACATTTCGTCTCTCATTATAATTGCCCAAAGGCAAATTTCCCTGTCCGATATGTAAAAATAATCCCTACAAAGCTGAAGCTTAGTTAACAGCAGCTGTCGCTGTTAAGTGCATTTCAGTAAACGTCCATATTTAGCGAAAAGTTAGGCAACATTAAATTCCCAACTTCATAGGTACCATTTAAACTACCTCTCTCGCTCTCGCTGCAACTTAAGCACAATTAACAGCAGCTGCCGCGTCAAAGTTAGGTAACATAAAAAAAATAAAATCATAAAATGCCCAATTAAAGAATGATAAGCAATAAAAAAAGTACCATTAAAATATATGTCACTTCTAACTACGACTCATGACATATTTAACAGCTTAAGCTTCGATAAAGTTTTAAAACCATTTTTGGCTTGTTTAAAGAGTTAGTTGTGGTTATTTACCACGCATACGCATACCACTGTGCACAGTCCGACTGTAAATTTGCTTTCTGCGGTGAAGTTCTTGTGGGTTTCAATGCGCTGTTTGCGGTCCTGCGTAATTGTTTTCAAAATTTATGCAAAAACGTAAATTTGCAACCATCAAAACATGGGTGGAAACAAGTGTAATTTGTGGTTGTCAACGTTTCGTTATCGTGACACCAACAACAACATCATCATCATTATCATCATCATCATCATCATGAACAACATCATCATCAGCTTTGTTTGTGCACTTGCTAAAGTGGCAGAGCCCGCATCTAGCAGCTAACCAAACACTGAATATGAAATTTACAGTTATAACAAGTTACCCGCTCATAAAGCAGGAGTGCTCGACTTGAAGATGCCCTGTTTGAAATTCAGTTTTTAATTTTCTAATTTTTTTTTTATTTTAAATTTAACATTTTTATGTATAGAGAATTGTGTCGTGATTATGAGCACCAAGTATTTATTTTTATTATTATTGTTATTTTGGAACTTTTTAAATTTTTTCTTAATTGTTTTTATATTTTTGCATTTTACTTAGTAAAATTGCTGAAATCCCAAATCTCGTTTAAGTTTCTTATTTCACCGAGTTGATTAATATAATAACGATTTTTTATTACAAGACTTTAAAATTTCGTTTGAAAACAATTTTGTTTTTATCTACCGATTTTTAGCTGAATTCTGAAATAGATGCAACCCTCACGTGTATCTGAATAACTTGTAGATACCTCTTATTAGCCATTATTATGCATACAGGGACACGTGTGATATATAGCTGGCATGCATAAAAGGCGCTGGGGATTGCTGATTAAGGTCGGCTGACGGGGCGTGGCGTAATGTAAAAAAAGATGAGCTTTTATTTTAGTTGTTCATATGCAAACGAGGGCAAGCGCCCAAAGGTATGCAATGCGAATGCGAATGCAGGTAGGCAGGCAGACAGGCAGACAGCCTGGCAGCAGCTGCTCCCTGTGCTTGACACATGCAAAGCAGCATAAATATCTCCGAGTGTGTGTGCATGTGTGAGTGTGTGTGTGTGTGTGTGTGCGTGTTCATTGAGTGGCTACCAGTGTGCACTATGGACAGTTTGATCCGTTTTTCGGACATTAATTTATCAACATTCTAATATAAATAAAACGTCTTTTAATACATACAATATTTAAATTAAATGCACCTTATAAACTTATTAAAACAATTCAAAAACATGGTTTACAAAGTTCTAAATGTTCTAAATGTTCGAACTCATAGAATTAGTTTGTCTTTAATATGAAAATTTTCACCAAAAACCTGCCTTAGAAAAGTTTACAAGTTGATACGCAAAACTTAAATCACGTTCAATTCTAAAAACTAAGCTCTGAAAACCATAAATACCAACTTAAATCAAAAAAAATATGCAGCAACTGACAAAAAAAGGCTGCCATTCTGTTAACAACAACGGCAGCAAGTTTAACAGACTCTTACACTGTTAAGTTAACAGTCATGTAACATTGCTAGCTATTTCTTATGAACACAAAAAGTTGTTTATACACATTTTTTTGCCTGAAAAACGCTGCCATGTTCCCATAGTACTGTGGCGCAACAGTCGCAACAGCATTCAACCAGCTTGAACTCTAACTCCACGCCCACGCAGCTCGGCTTTTATTTTGGCCCTGTTTTATATCCTGTTTGTCCAGGGCGTAGCCAGGTATAATGGACTGTTAAAACATGCTCTCGTATGCAAGTGGGTCAAGTTTGTTGCCGCACTCACAGGAGCGTAAGTCCGTAATTTAACCAAACACTTACCCCTATCCCCTATCACGTTTTTACCTTTTATTTTTTGTGTTTTAGTCACGAGCTACACAGTCTTTTTTTTTTGTGGCTTAAAATGAGGCATGTTGTTTTTGTTGTACTTTTAATTAAAGGTGTTTTATTTATTTTCCTAGGAAAACTTTTTATTCCCACAGCTTTGTGGAAAAGCAACTGATTTCCATTCTCAATTTAATATACTCTTTTTCACTTAATGAATAGAGTATAAGGGGTGAAATTTGATATTTATGGTACCCAAGTGAGAGCTCCGCTCAAATATTCAATTGACAAATATGAATTATTTAAATTGATTATAAATTTGTTTGATGCCTTTGTTATTTATGAAATTTCGATAGATTTTTGCACAGTTCACTGAAATTGTAATTGAAAATTTTAATTTAAGCGCATATTGATTTCAAAAATTCATAAAATGTTGTGATGTAAATATTTAGACATTAAATATTTGAGATTGGAATTTGAAAAGTGGGCAACAGAATTTGCCATGCGGGCAATTCAGTTAAAAGGAGACAAAAGAGCCGACAGGTGTCTGTCTGTGTGTGTGTGTGGGTGTGTGTGCCCGCATTTTTGCTTGTCAATTTTAAATGCAATTTATGCAAGAAAAACAAAGCAAACAAATTGAAAACTTTCAACACGATAACAGACTAGTTGTTGGAGGGGGGCTTTACTTTTGGGTTGGGTTCATGTGCGAAATGTTTGAAAATTTATTATGGCAGACACACATCGAAATCGAGATAAATACGAAATGGAAAAGTGAGAAAGAGAGATATATATATGTATACTATATATGTAAATGAATATTTAATTGTGTGCTGGTATGGAAAATATGAATGTGAATCTATAGAAAAAAAGTAAAGTATATATATATATATTTTGCATTGATAGCTTTTTGAGCTGCGTGAATTGCATAGATAAGAAGTGAAAAGAAGGAGAAGAACAAAAGTTCGTACACACACGTTACAACATTCAAACTCACTAAGCCTATGAATTGGACTAAATCTGACCAGGCTGACAGCATGGTCCTGCATATCATAGTTGCGTCGCCTGTCCCGCTCCCGGGCCAGTTTGGCCCGTCGCCGCAAACAGCAGATGACGATCAGGGCCAGTATCGGAAATCCGAAGATGCACGATACGATCGGTATGACGATCGATTCGGGCGAAACTGTAAATAGAAGAAATGTATATATCAATGTCAATGATTAGTTGTATACCCTGTAATAAGAATTCGATGAAGTGATAAAATAGTTGAATTGCCATATATAATAAATTGGTGTTTGTTTATTTCCATACTCGTGCAATGTCCGTCATGTTGTCCGTCTGTCCGTCCGGATGACCGCAACTTTTTTCTATTGAACTAATGAAGATAGCGACCAAAACCTTGGGTATACACTTGTAGTTATCATCTTTGGTTAAGATTTTTGTGCCACGCCCACTGGAAGGCTAGCAATTCGATAACATTTCGATACACCTCAAATCGCAAATCGATAAAAGGTAAATATTTCCCACAATTTTAAAGATAAAGCCACGCAATTGGTTTATAGATAGCTGGATACCTCCCCCAAAGATTACATTAATAATAATTTTAACAGCTCTCGGACCCAAAGGTCTCATATTTCAAACCCATAAATTTGTCAAAACTCAACCGATTTTAATGTTTGATGGCATTTTGGTCATGATTTTTCATTTAGATGAATTATACATTTAAAATTGAAAAATGTTTGAAAAAATTTTTTTTTTGATATTTTGGAAAAAAGCATGTACTCCCCCCTTATACATTTTCGAAAAAAAAATTTTTCAAAATGTAAAATGGCGAGTTTGCATTTTTAATCGATTTTGCTGGCCATAAAATGTATAAAAAACAACATTTAACCTGATTCTGAGAGAGTCAAATTTTTTGTCAAAAATCATGTCAAAATTGAAAAAAATTTGGGCATGTAAAGGTCTCGAACCCATATGTCTCATATTTGAAATACCCATAAATTTGTCAAAACTGGACCGATTTTTATGTTTGATGGCATTTTGGTCATGATTTTTCATTTAAATCAATTCAACATTTAAAATTTAAAAATGTTTGAAAAAAATTTTTTTTTGATATTTTGGAAAAAAGCATGTACTCCCCCCTTATACATTTTCGAAAAAAATTTTTTTTCAAAACTTAAAATTGCGGTTTGCATTTTTAATCTAACTTCCCAAGCAAACAAAGTGAGGAAGACATAAAAATAAAAATCCGGCGTTATGATGTATGTGTACATTCAACTAAAGTGTTATTGTCAGGTCCAAAATTCGAAAAAGGTTTGCTGAATATTTCATAATGTGTTATATAAAACGATACAAAATTATTATTTGGACAAAAATAAAACTTTTAGTTTTAAAAGCTCTAATGTATTCATATATTTAATTAATGGATTAGGGATACTTTTAAAGTGCTTGTGAGGCAGTTCTCTCTCGGTACCTCTCTTAACTTTTCTTTGTGCTTTATATTGGGCTATTCAATAACTTTTAATGACCTGTCCGTTGGCCCAAAAGTAGGCTACATATGTGGCTTTTTTGTTGTTGTTATCCTGAATGCCTAATTGCTGCGGTCAAACGTTAAATGCCAACGATTTTCGCTTTGTACCAGTCTAAAAATAATCCCCACTTTATTTATTCATGCTTCTATTTTATAACGCACACCTCCACACGCACACACACACACGCACACACAGCAGCTGTCATAACGCGCTGTAAAGTGGGCAACAAAATTGAACGCCTTTTTTTTATGTTATGCTCATAATTTGTGGTTCATCTTGTGCACGGTTTTATTTTCCAAGGATGGCAGCTAGAGGGGGTGGGAGGTAGGGCAGGGGGGGGGGGCTCTGCCCGTAATGTAGGCAACACTTATTTACGCTGACAGACAACGGCCCAGGGACAGTGCGCCGGGCTGTTAACCAAGTTATCTGGGCCAAAAGCTTTTGACCAAATTCCGACCGTTGGCATCATTTGCATTTTCGCGCCTAAGCACTACGCCCCCTCCTACTGCCCCTCTGCCCTTCTACTGTTTTCATTTTTGTCCGTTTTTTTTATGATATTTCCGTTTTTTAATTTCATTTTCATGCGGCATTCAACCTGCTTTCAACTCGTTTTATCTTAATGATTCAGTGGTTCAGACGCTGCTGGACAGCTGCACCACCAGCACCACCAGCACCACCACTTCCACCTGCCCCGCCTCCACCTGCCCCGCCTCCTCGCGAGGGCACGCGCCCCACTTGAACAATGTTCGATGCTATCGCGATTCCTGTTTCAATTTGTCTTTTGTTTATCTGCACAGCCTCTGCGCGGAGTCTAAAAAAACGAAATAAAAAACATTTGAAAAAAAAAACATTGGAAACCCGAAACAAAAGCCAAACAATTTGCAGCGATCCTCTAAAGCAAGCATTTTTATTAAGGTCCTTAGTCGATAAGCCACAAAAAACAATATCTCTTGTAAGTAGTCTATATGTATTCCTCTTTTTTTAGCCATTGAAGTACCGCATAATGACTTTCAGCGCACACTGTGCGAAAATAGACAAGTTATTGTGTGGAAAAAGTTGATGTAATCAGCTTTGGTTTTCTATTTCGATAGACATATATAAATATGTATATATTTATATAGATATATATATATATGCAAAAATTCTTTTTATATATAGTTACGAGGTCCTAATCAAAATCTGTCACAAAGTGCAAAGGTATACAATTTTTATCAGTTATGCTGATTTTTTATTTAATTAAACTTTAGTAAAAACTGCAAAAATAATAGCATACGTATGTTTTATTTTTTGTAAATTTGAATATAAGGCATATAAATATAACTCAAAGTTTAAATTGTTTTGAGTTTGAGTTTCATTTGATATAAATATAATTGCTATTTTCTCTCAGTGTACGCTGTAGTGAAGTGCTGCTGTTGCGGAAGCTGGCACGCCCACAATTCGGCTACAATCATGCCAAAGCGTCACACCCATGCCCTAAATCTAAGCCACAAAAATCCATGGCCCCGAAAATGTTGTTGCTGCTGTTGTTGTTGTTGTTGTTGTTGTTGTTGTCGTGTCCTAAATATAACTTGGCAAACATGAACAGTTAGCTTGAGCGGGTGGGGTCGAATGGCTGGCTAAAACGGATTTGCCAAGCAAACAACAAATACAACACCAGGGCCAGCTGATGGGGTCGCGTCGGATCGAATCGGGTCGGATGAGATGCTGATGCTGCTGCTGATGCTGATGCTGCTGCTGCTGCTGCTGCTGCATCTGGCCATAAAACTGTTGACGCCGCGCACTCCGCCTGACATTATTGAATCCAATTAACGCCTTCAAAGTGACAGTTCAAATTTACACAAATTGATGGCTGATGGGCGCTGCTTGTGCATGGATAGGAAAGGGGGGAGGGGAGTGGCAGGAGTCCCTCCCCGCACTCAAAATTTTGTGGGGGCCAGCAAATAAGGGAGAAAACACAGCAGGCACTTCTTAAGCAGCTGCTGCTGTCCTTTGACTAGAATTCTTTGTTGCTGCTGGGGCCATGCTAGCCGCCCTCCCCACCTCCCAACCGTTCCACCCCCACCCCCCCCCCCACCCCCCACCCCATTCTCCTGCCGGCTAACGGCGTCTGTAATTTCATGCTGAGTCATCGGGCGGCAGCGTTTGATGCTTGAAATATTCAATAAGTACAATAAAAATGATGCGCCCGCCCACGCATTGAAAACTGAATGTTTGCATATTTAAAGCCAACCGTGGAATGCTCTACAAAAATAACAACAACAACAACAACAACAACAATAGCAACAATAAAATTAATGTCAGCTGGCGTAAGAAGGTAAACTGAAACAGAAAATATATATATATTTTTTTCGTATTTATCGGGGACTTTGGCATAGAGATGAGCACGTGTCGTGTCACGAACAGACAGTTCACCAAATAGAATTCTTCAACATTAACATAGTATAGAATATATTAATTATAATAAGAGTATACCTTTTTGCTGCCTCAACAAAAACAACAAAAAAAAAAAATACATAAATAAAATAGAAATTTTGTTCACTTTTTCTATTCATTTAAAATAACTTCCTACAATGCCATTATTTAAGAAAAAATCGATTTAAAAAAATTATTAGCTAAAAAATATAAGCTTATCGATTTTCGCGAGCCAAGTAATCAATATTATCCATTTCATATAATACACGTACTTACTTAATATTTTATAAAGTATTTTTCTTATCAATCTTTAAAAAAAATTACAACTAAACCTTGTGAAAAATATTTTATATAGCAAAAGAAATTAAAAGTTCTAGTTCGTGTCCGTAAAATTAAGCACAGAAAAAAAAAATATATATTATTAAATCAAGCACATCGCTATCCAAGAAAACTTCCAGGCGCCCTTTGCTGTTTGTTGTTTGTTGTTGACAAGCGGGGAAGTGAGAGGGGGGGGGGGGGCGTGTCAGCAATGGGTTAGACTTTGTTAAGTAGATGGGGCTCCTGTTGGAGGCGCGTCAAAGCGTTGTTTGGCAAAGCTTTTAAAGTAGTTGGTGCCTTAAGTTAGAAACAAGCGTCTCAAGCGGGCAAAGTTTTAGTCTATTTGCATGCCGAGGGCAGACTGTACTTGGCATAGTTATTAGAGAGAAGAATGGTATGCGCGAGACAGAGACGGCAAGCGTAAGTGCTACTTAGCTACTTAGTTGAGAGTGTTGGAAAGTGCTTAAAGTCAAGTCAGTCAACTGTCAGCGCCTGCAAAAGGGTGCAAGCAACTAATAGAGATGGGCGCGTGACACGCTCACGAGTTTTTCGACAAATAGAATATAGCTAAAAAGATTTCATGACTGATTTTGATTATTAATTTATTTTTTTTTAATGTTATCATCTATTTATAGCTATTGCAAGTAATTAAACAAATTTTTTTCATCGTATCAAAGGGTCAGAAATTGTTTAATTAATCGTAAGAAAGGGATTTAGCTCTTAAAATACTTGATTGCAGCTGGTTAAAATTGTCTGTCGAACTTTTGAAACCTTTTTACAAGTTTCCTAATTAAAATGGCTTGGTATCATAATCCAAATTAATTACTTTATAAATAGAATATTCCTATTGAAGGAATTTTAATTAATTTGAATTAATTTCTAAAAAACATAAAAAATATTTTTGCTAATATTGTTTGCTGTTTTAAAAAAAAAATTTTTTTTAAATATGCTTACTGAAAAATGATTAAATTTAAATTATTAGCACAAACATTTTATACATCTTAAATCTATATATTTGTTGCTATATTCAAATTTAAGCCTTCACAATTTTCAAAGCGTTAAAATTCCTATTGCATTCATTCAGTTAACTATTTTGTATGCATTTTAGTTTCTCAGTAATATTTCGGATGGAAAGAGTTAAATGTTTACCAAGTTACACAAAGAATTCTCTAAAGAATCTGAATACATATTTTGCAAGTTATCTTGCGAAAATATTTGTAACTTTGGCATCGCATGCTGCAAACTAGTTTTCGCAGCGAGAATTTGAGAATTTGAGAAAATATTTAAACGGATATGTGGCACGTATGTCGAACTTTAACAATTTGTATTGAATTAAATTTAAGCACTTTTATTTTTATTGTTAATTAGGCGCTATTATTGCTTTGTCGTTGTTCGATTTGTGGAAATGGCCAAGTTTGCTAGCTTTTACGAAAAGTTTGCTTCCGTTTTTTTTTTGTTTTTTGTCGGGCACAACTACAATCAAAAGCCCGGAGGCCGATGAAAGCGCTGACATTGACAACGTCGCTTGTCGCTGCTGATATGGGAGGAAAAGCAGCATGATTACGATATGAGATATTACCGTCGACAGCGAAAGCGACGACTTTCGGATTCGTCTTAATAAGGATGAACTGCGTCAGCATCGAGCCGGCAGGAGGGCACGTTTTTTTTTTCCACGAGAGAGAAAAGTTTTTGGGCCCTACCCAGAGCCAAGTTAAGAGCTGCTGCTTAAAACAATCAACGGTCTGAGTCGCGTTAATAGTCCACCAATCTCTGCAATTAATGCGACTTTAACTTGCCTAATTTGCTGCATTAGGCCCAAAGTCGTAAACCCCATGCTCTTTCTCTATCTCTATCTCTCTCTCTCTTTCTTTGTCTAACTTCGCGCCAAGTAAACTTTAAGTATAAAGATAAGTGAGCAAGGCTTTCATTGGCAGTGCTCGACTTATAGTTATCCTGTAGTTTTTATCTATATATACAACAATTTTAAATGTATTCAGAATTATCTATTTTATTTTGATAACTTTTCACTATTTTGTGAACATCGAAAAATATCGATTTTAGGCAAATGCCTTTTTTATCTCTAAGAGTACATATACTGTTCAACAGTATAGACTATCCATATATCGAATATTTATTTATCGAATATTAATATATCGAATATATATCGAATATTTAAAATGATCCCGATTAAATAATACCTTTTTGTTAATATATGAAATCGATTGCTTTTTACCAAAGTTTGGACAGCCTTAAGTTTTTAGTAAATCCTTAATTCTCACCACATTCTCATCCTCCCATTTGCCACACAAATGGCTCAGAGGGTACAATAAAAAGAGCACAACATCCATGTGGAAAAATCGAGGCGCAATCGCAGCTATTGTGGATAATGAGCGAACGGATGGCATCATGCAAATTAGCCCCCTAATTGGGCCTGGCACGCGACCATTTAGCTGTCTAAATGACTGAGCTGATTTGATTATTGGCAGGCGGGGACAGGGACAGGGACAAAAACAGGAACAGGGATGCGGCACCTACGCGCTTGCTGACATTGATGTGACGGACGTGCTAATCAGCCCGGCGAATTAGTTGACCAATTTATTGGCCCCACGCGCATTGAAGTCGAGTTTCTGATTAACTGACAGCCGAAAGTTATTAGCCAAGAATTTAGCCAATGAATCGTTCATATATAGCACAATGTGTGAATAAATTCTCCCTAACTAGTCGCTAATTTGAGACACGTTTCTGTTAGTTTCAGCAGCGAGAATTTCTCCACTCTTGAGCTGTATGAACTGTAATATTATGTTCTGCAATTTTTAATATATAAACAAAAGCAATCGATCGAAGAGTAATTTTTCCCATTTTAGTTTTAAATAGGCAATATAACATGTATCCATCCTGTAGAATTTTAAATGGACGCAGGTGAAAATAGTGTCTGTAGTCTTATTTTATATTAATTATTGTCTAGCAATGCAAATAAGACCTCTCTATGTGATTCTCATGAATTTAAGTAAGGTGTGTATTATTTAGAAGTTATTAAAAAATTTAGTGTGCTTTTTTTTTTTGTTTAAGTGATGCTCATTTTCTATCTCTCTCCGTTTGTCGCTCTCTCTCTTTCTAACTCACTTTCTTTGTTTGTATCTCTTTTTATTGACTCTTTCTCTGCTTTTTTCGCTCTCCTCCGCTTTCACTCTTTTACGCTTTCTCTCTTTATCCCTCTGTTTTCTCTTTCGTACTCTCATAATTACTCGTGCTCTTTCTCTCGACTTCTATCTTTTATTATCTCTCTCTCTGTCTCTCTCTCTCCCTCTTTCTATCTTTCATTATCTGCCTGACTTACTCATATTCACCCTCTCTCCCTCTCTCTCTGTCTAACTCGCTGCCCATTTTTCACTCTCTTGACTGATGCTAGTGCTTTTATTCAGAGACTGAATTGGGTTATTGGCCCGACTTACCCGTTGGATAGACTATAATGGTGGTGGCTCGATTCTTGTTGCCGGCCGCGATGAAGGTGGCCATCGTCTGTGCTGGGAATGTGGTCGCTGGTCCGCTCGTTGCCGGCAGATTGCCGATGGCGCTGCTCAACACTGTGCTGGCGGCCGTTGTCGACGACTCGATGAAACCGCTCAAATTGCCACCGCCGCCGGCAGCTGTGCCGATAAATGCATGGTACAAATCCTCGTTGTGGCCGTCGTTGCTGCTGCTGCCGCTGCCGCCGCCGTCGCTGCCGTTGGTGAGGCTGGTGATGTTGCCGGCGACCACATTGCCGCCGGACACATGCCTAATGCGCTGGCCATTGGTCATGTCAGCGCCGAGGCCGCCATGGAGCAGCAGGGTGGGCAGCGCGCCCTGCTGACCGCCCATTGTGGCCAGCGTCCGATTGAGCAGCGTTTTCATATTGCCTGTGGTCGCCTGCAGCAGCTTGGACGTTAGATTTGTGGTCGTCGTCGGATTTGACCTCTCCATCGTTGTTGTTGTTCCTGTTGTTGTTGTTGTTGTTGTTGTTGCTTCCTCTTCAGCTGCTGTCCCATTGGCCAGATTATTAATGATTGTTGCTGTGCTTGCGCTCATATTGTTTAATAATTTCACAGCATAATCGTAAATTTCAATGAGCATTTGGTGGCTACTCCAGTTCCTGCTGCTGTCCGGCTGTCCGCCTGTCGGCTGTCTGCAAGAGAAATGAGCGAATTTTTGGGGCATTGGTTCGTCTGCTAATTGCTTTAATGAATCATTTTGAGTTTCAGGTTCGCTTGACCCTCTGGGATTTCGGCAAGCATTCCTCCGTTGAGTGTTGGCTAGCGCCTAATGAAGTTTTGCGGCGATTAACGCTCGCTTACCCACACTGCTGCCAGTGCTGACAACGACTTTTATACATATTCTAGCTTGAATTCAAGCAATTCATTTCCGGACAACAGTTCTTGACAATCAAAATTAAAAAAAATAATTTTATAAATGTATTTTCATAAATTCTATAGCTTATAATCACACAAATCATGATCAAAATGTGATTAAACAAAAAATTCGATTTAGATTTCATAAGGATGTGGGAGCTTTAATTTTAGGAAGTGTATTTTTATGTATTTTACAAGTCAAAATTTTCATCAACTTTGGGTTGATTTTTCACCAAAAAAAAAAAATTAACCAACTCAGAATATGATTTTCAAGATTTTAAGTTTTGGGAAAAAATATATATACATATATACATATATATTTTTTATTTAAAAAAAGTTGAACAAGTTTTTTAATTTTGAGTCATGATCAAACTTAAAATTCGGTTTGGATTTTATATAGATGTGTGGATGCTTAAAATCTGGGGGTATTCTATGTGCTTTTCAAGTTTAAATATTGTTCAAAATCCACAGAATATCAAATATTACATCGAGCTTGTTAATTATATTATTCTTCAATAAATTTAATTTAATTTAATTTAAATTTAATTTAATAAATTAAATTTCCCATGCAAGTATTAAATTTAAAAATTGTAGTAATCTTTAAATGTGTTTAAAAAAAACGTGCTTCTAAAAACGAAATTTTTTTAAATGTTTAAATTCACGCTGCAAGTGCAGAGTTGAAGCGAGCTTTGTTAAACCGGAAAATGATTTATTTAAATGAACACGCATCAAGAAATCATCCAAGTGTAAAAAGCTCATGAATCCGCCAAATTCAGCAATGCAAACTGGCCAAATAGTGCAGCAGTCAGTTCCTGGACTTATATAGTTTTCCAACTATTCCATTTGTAGTGCCTACACACACATACACACACACATACAAAGTACTCAATTCTTCTCCCCTACCCCCTCCCTCTGTTCGAGTCGAGTGGCCAATCAAGCGAGCAATCCAAAATGGCCCCTTTCCCCATTCCCCCATTCCCCAAACAGTTGCCTGTGGCAAGTGGCACTTGATGCTGAAGTTGATGCTGTAACTGGAGGACACTTCGGCGACAACGGGGCCATAAAAATATGTTAACTAGTATTGTGTACTACTGGCCATGGCCAATGCCAGTTGGCAGCAACTAGCTTCATTACCAAGCAAGCGAATTCAATTCAATCGAATCGAGTCGAAAATAAAGGAATCGAAACGAAACCAAAGGAAATGAGAGAGGCAACAAAATGAATACAATCGAAATGGAAATGGAAATCCAAACAATGTAAGAAAACTCAGCCATACACACTTCCTATTGTATACACACACACACACCACGGGACACACACACAATTAAATGGCCGGGCACAAAACATGTCCTTAATGGCCTGTCCAATGCGGACAGGAACAAGCCGCAGCCAAATCAACTGACTCAATTGAGATTTACAGGGTATTGGTGCATCCGAATTTGGATGCTCTTTCTGATCAATCTCATTTAATTTAAGTTAAAGAAGAAATTTTCTTTAGAAATACATCAAACCAAAAAAAGTTATTAATAAAGAATTTTAGTTAACATATTTTTGTAGTATTTGTAAATAATCTTAAATAATAATAATAATTTATAATATAAGAAACCCTTTTCTTAGCTTGAAAAAAGCATTAAATTTTTCTATAAAATATCAAAAGTAACTCAATAAATTATTATTATTTTTTAGACTCCTCTAAAGGTAACAATACCAATATTTTTGTAGATGAGCTTACAAATTCGGTTTGTATTCTAACAAATTTGAAAATTTATTCTATGCTGATAACAAAATTTTGAATAATAAATTATAATCAACAAAAAGTTTGAGTATTTGCCATTTATTTTTGTTTAGGAATTTTTAAGATTTTGTTTTAAAATCACAAAAACAAAAAGCCAAAATTTTGAGCCCCACAATATTTTAATACTAAATAATAATCAACAATAAGTTTGTCTATTTATTTGTTTTTATGCACGAAATTTTAAGATTTTGTTTTTAAATCATTTGTAATTTGGGGTAAAAATCAAAATTTCAAAATTTTGAACCTCACAATATTTAAATACTAAATTAAAATAATAAATAATTTGGACTATTTGCAATTATGTTCAAAGTTAAGTTTTGGTTTTTGAACTTATTAAAAATCACTTGTAATGCAAATTTTCCGTAAAAAACTTAATTTTTGAACCTATTTTGAATAGTAAATTAATATTTATTATTTATTTTAATTTACTTTTCAAATGGCAATTAATTTTTTTGTGTTTAATGTATTTAAAATAACTTGAATACTAAATTAAAATAATTGATAAGATTGCAATTAATTTTTAATTTTTAATTTAGTTTTATTAACGTACTTAAAATCACTTTCAAGAAATATAATTTCTCAGTAGCGATTTCATCGGATATTCGAATAAATGTTGCCCATATTAGCCAAAGTGCCGTTATACGAACCGTTGCAAGTTGCTGCCGCTGTCGCTGTCGCTGTGGCTAAGTGTGCTGCGTTCGTTGTCCGCTCAATGTGGCATGTTCACATGTGCCACATAATTTAGCACTTTTATTGTGGCAATTTCCCAAACAACAAGAACAAGAACAAAAACACTCGCTGACAACAAACAAAAAAAAAATGAGGAAACACACACACGCACAACCAAAAGCTAAATTTGCATATGCGGCTTTAAGTGTCTTGTTGCACCGTTACGTTTTTTGATTGTCACGCTTTGCGTCTTTGGCCGCGCGTTTTATCGTTCGCTACGTTCCTCTATTCTATTTCTATTTTCACTTTCTGCTTGGCTTTGTTGGGGCTGCAATTGCCGCGTCGCGTTCGCCGTCGCTTTGTGGGCCGCCGCTGCGCAGCTGGCGCGCTTTTATAGCCGGCTCCTTGCTTAAGGGAAATTCTTGTGCGCCAATTGCCCAAGCAAAGAGCACAATTTCCCCCTGGAAAGCGTCGCGAATTCCAGTTGTGTGGTACATTTTCTCTGATTTCTGAACGCGTTAAACGGTGCTAAGAAGTTTAGGATCTGCATGCATAATAAAATATATAAAATGTAAATAAATTATACGCTTTATTGGGAATAGTATGGGAATAAAATGTTGCCGATAAGTTGATTTAAGTTTATTCGAATTTGCTCTTGTCAATATTTTGTTAAAGCTCTTTAAGTTCTGCAATGTCAATATTTTTGATAAAATTCTACTATTTTGAATTCTGTTCCAAATTATGCCAATAATTGCTTATGTATTTGTATTATTATTGAAGTGCATATTTTGTAAATAGTATAATATAAATAATTAGTATATATATTTTTTTTTTTTATATTTTATATTATATTTTTCAAATCTTTTATTTCGTCGTGACTTGAAACATTAAAATAAAACATTTTCCCGCAATTTCTTTGTATTTTTTTTTTTTCCCCCCCGGGGTTTTTTTTTTTTTTTTTTTTTTAACCCCCCCCCCCCCCCCCCCCCCCATTTCTAAGGTTTCCTACGACTAGCTCTGGCTACTTTTCGAACGGCGAATTTTGAATGCCCTTTAATTTGAAAAATTAAAATTTTTACAAAATTAAAAAAAATAAATTTTGAAAATTTTTTTATCTACACAAAAAAAAAAGCTAAAATTTGTTTATGCTACAGATAAATTGAAAAATACATGCGCTAATATGAATTATGTTACTTTTTGACATACTTAAAAAAATAAAAGTTTCAATCTCTATTTTCAATAGCGTCGAAAAATGTTGCGTTTATCCGGACGGACAGTATGACAGACATTGCACAAACCCAACCTACTAGTTTCACCTCGTGAACGTGTATTTAATATTTATTTTATTTTATTTAATATATTCCAAAAATGTTTCCAATTTCAATTCAATACGATCTACGATAATTTCGACATATATAATCTTATATACAAATTTCTAGGCCTTAAAACTGAGATCAGCTGACTTATTTGATATGCAGAACGTGCAAATATATATCTAGGGTATTCCTCGTGCCATTTCACACGATTCGAATGTATTTTTAGCATTTTCAGACAAGTTGTAAATCGGTTGGCTTTGATATTGCTATTGATTGGGCGGGTCAGGGCTGTGCGCATGGTTTATTTCACACTCCCAAGCGAACAGTGACGGAACACAAATCGCTTAATTCTTAACTAAGGCGAAATTAAAATACGTGCCACTTGATCGATTCTCCGTTCGCTGCTTGATTCAATTCAGTTCCGTCACATTCCTGACATTATGCAGCTGCCTTTCCTGTTTATGTGTGCGTGTCTGTGTCTGTGTGTGTGTGTGTGTGTGTGTGTGTGTGTTTGATGTGATTAAAACATTGAATCTAATGAGCTTGATGGCAACTTCACAGTGAACACCTGCGCACGTCCAGCTAAAGAGGACACGCAATGGACGCATGCACCCTACAATTGCGGCATGTGCATTTTAGTATGCCATAACAAAAAAATGTTAGCAATACCCTGCTGAATACAAACAGTGGAAAACAGTCTTCATAAATTTTATTTGAAAAAATATAATTTTTTGTTATTTCCAAAATGGGTGATATATACATAGGTATGATTTTTGAGGCAACCAGCGAACCTATCTAAAAAAAAATGTTGTAATTTTTAGAGGAGATTATAAGTAAACTGATTGCAACAATTTGATCTTTCTATGCTTAAAGTTATATAGAAGTTATATAGATTTTATTTTAGCCGGGAATATATTTCCAATTTCAAGTCTCTAACTTTAACTTTTAACTGCGTGAAGGAGCACAAAAATTTAAAAAATTCACATTGAGAAAAAAATACAAATATCAACTAAAACTAGTTTCTAATGTGATTAAAAAATTTTAATTTTTTCTAAGCTGATTTTAGGCTCTTTATGTATTGAAGTTTTTACAAAAAAATTGTTTTAAAAAATGTGTATTTTTTGTAAACGTTATTCTTTTAGTTTATAGCTCAAGCAGTATATATAAAAAATATGGAATATATGGATTATATAAATTGTCAATGCTGAAAGCGAGATAAATTTTAAAAACATAAAAGCATTGAAATTCCACTCATGTCAAGTTTATCTAAATGCTGAAAACTAAATATAATACACATTGATAGGAATATTTTACAATGCACTGAGCAAAAATTTTTTACAAAATTATATTTGTAAATCTTTGATATTTGATTGAACTTTAGAACAGCAGGTTTTCCAGTCACACTCTGGTGAGTATTCTTTTTATTTGGAAAGAAAAGTTTCAATTGGTTTGGACTGTGGTGAGTTTTGTTGGGGGGTGAGTTGAGGTGAGCTTGTTGCGGTGTGGTAAGTTTGTTCAGAGGTTAATTTGGTTTGGGATTACGCTGAGTTTTTTTTTTTTTGTTTAGGAAAAGTTTGAAAGCGACATTTATTTGTCCTTTCTGTAAGCTAGACAGGATATTAGGTTTTTGTAAAGGCTCGAGGCGTTAGAGAGTCGCATAGGTCGACCTCGACTGGCCCATGAAAATTCAATTTCTGTTATGAATGCAATCAATGAAAATGCATAAAAACAAACACAAATGCAAGCCAAAATAAAACAGAAACCCAAAACATGAGAGCAGCCTGATAGGCAGGTGGTCCAATCAAGTGGGGGAGGGTTTCCTTCTCTTCCTTCTCTCATTTTTTGTTGTTTTGAAACTGGGAATGATTTACAATTTAATTGCAGTCTGTTCATAGGAAAGGCTTTCAGCACAAATTTTGTGCGGGGGGGGGGGTTGGTCAACCATATAAAGTTGTTTACGAAGCGGATTTGGGGAAACTAGTTGGCGGACTGAGCACAAAAAACCACTCGAATGCAATTGAATGTTGTCTTGTTTGTTTAGATGTGCCATCTCTCTCTCACCCCCCTCTCTCTCTCTCTCTCTCTCTCTCTATGTATCGCTGCAAATGAAATAAACACTCGCATATTTCTGTGCAATTTATTTGCTTTACGATTAAACTGACACGGACACTCAAATTCAACCTTCGAATTTGGTTCACATATTAGATTTCATTTCAATAATATTTCTTTTTTTTGCCTTTCATTCAGAGACTTGAACAAAACCAAAAAGAAAACAAGAATAGAAAATAAATAGACTTAGATGGCATTGACAAAGTTGTATTCAAGCATTTAAGCATTATAATATATAGTTTTTGTTAGTTGATCTTAGCTTAGCACAGCAAAGATTTCAAAAAATTTTTTATAGTATCAGTGAAAATAATTATTTCTCAAAATCATTTGGACCGACAACAAACACGAAACAAGTTGAGGTAATATTTAATTATTCAATTGAGAAAGTTAAATTAAATTCAATTCTTTTTACCAAGGATTTGATTTTCACACGGACATCGTTTTGAGGATTTCTTAACAAAAATAAGAAGAAGAGAGAGAAGATGTCCTCTGCAAAACGTGTTGCACATGCCGTTGTTGCCACAAACACCAGCAGACAATATTCGCGCGTCGCGATCATTTCGTGGGTGAACCGCACCTTGGACACCGATGTGGCCAAGATTGAGGATCTGTGCTCAGGGGCCGCCTATTGCAATCTGATGGACATCCTCTATCCGAAACTGGTGAAAATGTGCCGAGTGAAATTCGTGTGCAACCAGCCGACAGAGTACATTAACAATTTCCGTGTGCTGCAGCTGAGCTTCAACGAGCTGGAGGTGAAGGCGCCCATGGATATCGAACAGTTGGTCAAGGGTCGATTCCAGGAGAACTACGCGTTCGCCCAGTGGTTCAAGCTCTTCTACGAGTCCAATTTTGAGAGCGTTCCCGATGGCTATTCTCCCCTCGCCGCACGCGGCTTTATGCCCATCGCCATTGGCCAGTCGATGCGGGCGCCTTTGCCGTCGCCATGCCCCCAACCCTCAACGGAAACCAAGAAATTGATGAACGGAAAGCAACCACAACCGGAACAGTCGCCGTCCCGTTCGTCCGGTGAGAGACCGTCGGATGCATCACAGGAACAAATTTTGAATATCTCCAAAAATCTGTATGCGTTATCGCCAAGATCTCGTAGAACCTTTACGGTAAAAACTCATCAGGCTGTAAAATCGAATGAGGAACAGGCGGAAGCATCCGAAGCTGAGGAGCATACAGCAAAAGATCTAACGCCATATACACTGAAAGAATGTTCGAAAGCTGGCACGGCGGAGACATCGGGAGTTGATACATCAAATGCATCGAAAGCTCTGCGGGAGGATGCACCAATTATTCAGGAGAATCACACATCGAAAGCTCAGCGGAAAGAAACCCCTAAACGCGTTTATACATCAAACATTCCATCGCCAAGAGGTGGCACATCAAAAGCTCTGCGGGAGAATTCAACACAAGGTGGTACATCAAAGGCTCAGGAGATTTATGGCTCAGAGGTCGACCGGGAAGATCGAAAGGCTTTCAATTCTAAATCAAGCGGTACAAAGTCTGAATCGTATAAATTCAGAGCTCGAATTTTTGAAATGGAACCGAATAAATTAGTTGGTCCGGTTAACGGATCGGAATCTCCGGCGAAAACACCAAGAGAAATCGCGAGCACATCGAAAGAAGAGCCAAGTACATCGAACAAAAATGTTTCAAAATTCACAGATACCGATGATCTGTTGGACATGATCGAACCGTTGGGCCTGCCCCGAATCAAGAAGCTGCCATATCTCATATTGCCCATACCCGATAATATATCGCCGCGAGCCAATGTGAACTTTGTCCTGGAGAAGGTGCCGCTGGCCGAAGCGAAGAAAGAGCAGTCATCGAAATTATTTCGCATATTTGATGTAGTCTTGTCAAAGAAATAGCACAACAGACAGAGTTAAGTATCATAATCTTTAACTGGATGACATCGATCTATACAAACAACTCTCGCACACAATCCTCAACCTCAACTACACTAAATAGATAATAAAAACGACAATAAAAATTGAGTCTATCAATTACAAGCTGGTTTATCCGGCTTTTAAATGTTGATTATAAGACTTTACGTGCCATAAACTTCGAAATATGGATTTCGGCAATCGAGTCACGAACCCGGCGAATTGATTACTACGAATATTTTTAGTACATTTTCGCCACATTTAGGTAAGTCACACACCCAGTATTTATAGCTTGATGCAGTACTCTTATATTGCAACCAGTGCTGCCAATTCTGTTAATTTGCCATCAAGTCGGGACTTTTTGTGTTCACAAAAGTAAAGGAAAAATATGGTTTTTGTTTGACAAAAAACAATTTTTATTACCACGCCCACTTTAAAACAATTAAAATATGCTTATTTGCCAGCTTTAACAAGCAGATTTCTAGATCGTGGTTACAATATTATTATATCACCATATTTTTTATTATAAGATGCAGAATTGGGTAAGAAAAATCCCTTATAATTTGAATTTAGAGCAGCCGTTGCACGTATCAAAGACACACACCGTAAGAACAGTTACTACGCTCAGCAAGGACACGCACCACGTCTTATCTTATATTGGGAAGAAACTCGTTTATTGTGTTCATAGTTTATTTGTAAAATACGAGTCGCATTCATGAGTTTAAATTCTAATAAAAATATGCTCTAGATTCTATTAAATTTTTTTCTTTTTTTGTTAGACCTTTTTTGCAACAGATTTTTCTCAAACCTAGAAATATCTTTAAATTTGAAATCAGTTTTTATTCGATGAATATAGAGACATCTAATTTAATTGATTGATGATTGACGGGTAAAGTGTAAAGGTACTTTTGCCACGCCCATTCCAGCCATTAGTTTACTATCATTGTCGAAATTGTTGTTTTATGAATTTATTTTATTTTTTTCATAACTTTTTATTCTTTTTGTTTTATTTGAATCTTTAAATAATTTTTTTTTACGTTTCGTAAAAGTTATGAAAAGCTTTTTGATTTCTGAATTTACCTCATTTTGCTTAATTGCTTAGCATGCTAATCGATTTTCCCGATCCATGCGTGTCTAATTTTGGCAGGTAGATATATATCGATTTAACGCCCTCCAGTGGGCGTATCCAAAATATATGGTATACGATCTTGAGAATGTGATGCAGCTAGCTGCAAAAAAAGCTTTAACGATTTGCCACGCCCCCCATCAGTGGGCGTCTACCAAAAATCTTTAAATTTTCTTTAATTAATTTCCATACATTTTTAAAACGAATTTATTTTTGTAAATTTGAAAACAGAACTATTTAGATATAGATATATATGTGGGCAGATTTACTTCAAGTTGTTTTGAGCACACGCCTCGCATATTCCGCTATGTGGAGTACGCCGTATTTGGGCGAGGCAACGTGCAGGTTCCGTCCGTTGCAGTAGTCCGTGTTGATGTGCGGATTGTGCAGCTCGGCAATCAGCGTGGAGCAGGCGGTCGAAGAGTCCCCCGTCGATTTCAGCATTTTCTGTGAATGAAACGGAAGGACGGACGGACGGCAGTGACAATCCGGAGCAGTAGCTGCTACTACAGCTGAATGCTTACCATCCAGAACTCGTTGCCGGGCAGGGCGTTGCCGTCCCAGGCATAGGACACCACCAGCAGCATGTTCGCATGCTCCGGCTGGCTCAGTTTCTCCGCCGGATTCCGCTTCGAGATGCGCACGCGGATGCCGCCCTGCGGATGCTGCTCCAACTGGAGCACGGCGCCATCGTGAAGACCCCCGCAACGATTCATTTTGAACCACGAGAAGTGCACGACGCCAATGTGCGTCAACCTCTCGCCGAGTGCCCGCAAACGCTGCTCGAATGTCTCCAGAAAGATCTGCTCCTGCTGCGGCGCCACCTTCCAGACGCCCAAGCCGAAGCCCACGACATGGATGTAGGCCAGCCTGCCGGCGCGGACAGCTCGCGCCTGCGCCTCCAGCAGCAGCACGTCAAAGCTGACCGCGTAGCGTCGCTTCATCACCAGGTTGTCGAAGACATCCAGCTTGTTGCCGGAGGCGCCGAAGCGTCTGTGGTCGATGCTGACATCGCTGCGCAGATGATCCCGCGTCTCGTAGAAGCGACGCCACAGCCGGCGATAGTCCTCATTGCGTGTGTTTGCGGGCTCGTCCAGCGCCTGGCCGTAGCCGTGCTCCTTCGTGTTCTGTGTGCGCGCAATCACAATGTCCTGGAACTCCATCAGATTCCGGCGGGACAAGCGCGCTCCAATCAGGCCAATTATGACACCGGCCGGCTCCAAGCCGTGACGATGCTGCGGCACACGGCCGCAATTTGTGCGCTCGCCCTCGTTGATGAACTCCGTGTGCGAGCTGACGGAGAGCAGCGCCGACAGCTTGACATCGTCGTAGCTGAGCACCTGCTCCAGCCGGAGCGGCGCCTGCTCCGCCAGGCTGCCAATTGGCTCAAAGCCGCCGGCGCCGCGCTCCCCGCTCAGCAACAGGAACTTATCGTTGCGCGCAAAGAAGCTGGCGCAGCGTTTCCCCAGCAGACGCTGGACAAAGTCGCACAGGGACAAAGGCCGATAGACGCGCAGCTCCACCTCGTTGCCTGTGAATTGGGATTGGGTCGATTAATCAGGGAGGGATCAGGCCCACACGAATATCGCATTCGAATTACAAACCCCACTGGCCCTTGTGCTCCAGATACTCCAGATACAGGGACAGGGTGCGCTCGTGGATCAGCGGATAAACGGAGGATATCTGCTCCCGGATGCATTCGTGACGGGACGCCGGCTGACGCTTCACGCGGCACGTCTCCACGCCAAACTGCAATTAAAAAAAATTAATTAAATCGGGAATCGAGTCGGGTATTGATTTGACGCACCTCTAGCGGAAATTCCGCTGATTTCTGCATAAAGGCGGACACATCGACAACGGCCGCCGGATCGGGTTTCTCCACGGCTGCGCATTGCTCCAACAGCCGTCGCCCAAATGTGCTCAAATGTGGCTGCAAATCGGCGTCAATCGGTGGCCAAATCGCATCAACTTCAGCACCAAATGTTGTTGACATGTTGCGCATTCAACAATTTCACAATTTTGTTTAACAGGCCTTTGTTTTGCGCGCGTCATTTTATAAACACCGAACTGCGCTGTAAGCAATGCACATTGCCAGCGGGTATATTTATGCTAAGCTGGCCACACTTGCCAAGCAATAAAAGCATATATAAATTATGTTTTAAATACATCAAATATTCCATTTCTAAATGTGGCACTATGTACACAGCATCTACTTTAGTTTCCATTGTCTTATGCCTTAATTGTGCACACTTTACACCAAATGTATTTATTCTAGGGTATTTACTACGTGTAACCCGTTTTCATCATATGAATGCAACTTTTACGTATGACGTTTAGTTTTTGACCAGACTGGTGAAATATTAATCGCTTGATTATTGCACTAATTGCTGTTAGCATGCAAAGTTAATAAGATTAGTATTTTATTTTGTGTTATTATTGTATATTTAATGTATAGCGTTTATTCAATTGCAATTATATTTTTTAATGGTAATAGTTGTGGCGACTTGCCCACTGTCAGTTTGCGACGCTTTCCAACACAGACTGCTGAAATATTGCTTGCTTGAAATAAAAAATGCAGGCAAATTAAGCGATATATTTACATGTATGTAAATTCCGCACTTTTTCCTATTTTTGATGCAAGTACATATATTTGTTATATTTGATTAGAAAAAGTGTATTTAGTTTATCAGCATTTATTTGAAATGAAGAAAAGCTTTGCAGCTGCGTACCCGCCTTTAGACAGACTCTCAGCTTGGAACGCTTACCAACACTCTTGCTTTATCAGCTTTTGTTGAAAAATGTTGATGAAACACAGCTATAAATTTATATACATATATGTATAAATTTAGGGTATGCGCAAGTTACTTTGCTACTTTGGCCGGAAAAAACACGTCAATAGCAGCCAGATGAGCAACGTTTCGATGTTTTTGCCCAATGCGGTTGCAGGACGTCCGTCGGATCTGTCCGATTTTGGCAAGCGTCAGCTGGCCATCTGCAAGGAGCTGCAGAAGCCGTGCACCGAGGCCGACGCCGTTGACCTGGCCAAGTTTATGGCGATCTCTGAAGCGTTTCCCATCCAGGTAGATCGTGGCCAGCACGAAGATCGGCAGCTAAAAAACAAAACACTAAATTTTTATCCCTAGTGCAGTTTCCCACGGATAGCTGCCGGGTTAAATCGCAGCCGCGGGCGCGCTGGCAGCTGATCCGCCAGCAGATAGCGTCCGCCTATCCGATCGTACACGAGCAGACCCTGTTCCTTTATATGAACTTTCTGGAGCACAAGCAAAAGTTCGGTTGGCTAGATTTCTTGGAATTGTTTCAATTGTTTGTTATTGCTGCCTTCGCTTTTCAGGCACATCCCAAGAATTGCGCGTCTATGGGAATCTCTCGCTGGCCGATTTAGTGCAGCGTTTGCTCAGCAAGCGCTGTGTCTGCTTCGTTGGCTCCGCGGACTCGTTTCGGTTGATGGACGGCAGCAGCGGCTGCGGCGGCTTCGAGCAGATCGGCAGCGGGGCGGAGAGTGCTCCGCTCGTGCTGCAGGATGTGCTCAGCTACGATGAGATCAAGCTGGCGGCGCTGCTCTATGTGTCCACGCACTCGGAGTTCATCAACAATGGCTCACGCGCGAATGCGGGCGCCGTGGAGCTGGACAAGTCCAAGATTGAGACCGAGGGCGTCATCGTGGGCCTCATCGGAGCCCGTTTCGAGCGTAGCGATGTCATGGAGTGCGAGGATATATTGATTACGCCCGAGCAGAACACGGCCGCACGTGGCTACGGCTCCAGTGGCAGCGAGAGTCGTGCCGAGGATTATCGCCGCATCTGGCGCGAGTTCTACGGGGAGCCCAAAGACTTTCGCTACACTGATGTGAGATCGGATGAGAAGCGCTTCCTCCAGCTGGACGAGAAGACGCTCTTCGACAAGGTGGTCATGGGCAAACGCTACGCGGTCAGCTTTGACACACTGCTGCTGGAGGCGCAGGCCCGAGCTGTCCGTGCCGCCAAGTTGGCCTACATCCATGTCGTGGGCATTGGCCTGGGCGTCTGGAAGGTGTCGTCGCAGCAGGAGGAGATCTTTCTGGAGGCATTTGAGCAGCGTTTGCGGGCACTCAGCGAGCAGTTGACGCACATTGGCGTCGTGCACTTCTCGTGGTTCCATTTGAAAAAGTCGGGTGGCCTGTACGATGGCGCCTGCATCGTGGAGCCCAAACATCCGGAGGGCGGTATTCAGATCAAGATCTCCGTGCGCAATCCGGCGGACAAACTGACCGAGAATATGCTGCCTGTAGTTACGTACGCGTGGGACGGCAACGCATTGCCCGGCAACGAGTTCTGGATGGTAAGTGTGCCAAAAAAAAGAGGATTCATACATGTCTGTAAAATGTTAATACTTTTAGGGAGCTCTCGTTAGTACGGGCGATCCGGCTGCTGCGTGCTCCACGCTGATAACCGAACTCCAGAATCCGCACATCAACGCGGACTACATGAATGGCCACAATTTGCACATTGCATCGACGCAACACGGCGTACTCCACATTGCCGATTACGCCAACGCGATTCTTCCCTAACTTAATTTGATCTATCTATGCAAACTATCTAACCCAAGCTCAAATTGTCTGAGATACTCCTATATACAGACATCGTGTATTCATATTTTATACTCATCTTTGTCTTATTTGTGCGAATTTCGATTTGTTGTTGTTTAATTGCAAATTGCAAATTGATCTAAATTATAAATTATTGTTAGTAAGTGTTATTAGGCGTGTAATATGATAACAATGTTTATAACAAAAGGGAATCTGAATTGAACGCTTTAAGCGAACTAAATTAAATTAAATTTATGACAAATATACAAATGTGACATCGATTGAATATTCAATTTTGTAAACATTTATAGAATTTAGAATTTAGTTGATTTGCCAAAAATTGAGTTATTGCAAATTGAAAATTTAATTCGATTTTCGTGCCTGTGGCTGGTCTCTATTCAAGAAATATGCTATTTATGCACCCTAAATTGTCCTGATCCGTGTCCTATTATTGAGAGAGCAGGGTTTGTTGCTGCTGCCCGCAGAATTGAAATAAAGTTAGTTAGTTACAAAAAAAGTATTTAATTTATCAATTAAAAGTAGGCTGAGGAGACTGCAACACATTCGCTCTATACACGTTGGATTTTGCAGGGGGATGGGGATTACACGACGCGCTTCACCTCAAAGAAGCGTTTCAGATAGTACACCTGACCGACGGTCATCAGCACCAGGACCAGTGCCTCAAATGTGGACCACAGGACGACACGCGAATTGGTGCTCTCGTTGACCGAACGATGAATCTTGTCGCGCACCTGCAATGGAAACGGATTGTGGGATTGAGTGCCAGTTGGCAACGTTAGCTCCAATTTGGGATGGGGGGGGCACTCACATGCATGTACTCCTGTTCGTGCTTGACGCTGGTCAGCGTGCCGGAGAGCTCGCGTATCATGTCCTCCAGCTTGGTGTGACCCACCTCCTCCTCGCCGGGTGCGCCTGGTGCCCGCTGCGGCGCATCGCCCATTTCGATGGAGAACATGACCAGCTTGGGCGTCATGCTGCTGCGCTCGTTGTTGAAGCAGATGGTGTAGACACCCTTGGCGGGTGCCACAAACGTATATTTGCCGGAGGATTCCTTTTCGCTTTCGTGCATCACATGCTGATCGGGGCCGGTGACTTTGATGTCCACATCCAGGAAGCCGCCCTCAATCACCTCGAACGTGACACCTGCAATCGGAGGAGTGCTATGCGTGCAATTGAAGAGAACGTTTTTCTTTTTAGGGCTTACCAAACTTGGTGCCACCTTCGATGTTCTCGAAGAAACATTCCTCGTTGTGTGCGTCCACGCTGACAATGAAGGCCTGGCCCGTTTTGGCGAGCAGTATAAGGCCACATAATGTTAGCAGTACTTTTCTGGCTGTTGTTTGCATTGAGACGTCTATGAATAAAGCTGATTTCTACTTCTTTTGCTTGAAAATTATCGCAAATTTTTCTAAACAGCGGCAGCCACGTAGTTGTACTTGTGTCGATTGCCACTCTCGATTGACGTGTTATCGACCCGACAATTGCCAATTGTTGCCGTTGCCAGAAAATACTAAAAACTCAGTGCTGGGAACGGTCACACACAAAAGTCAATGTGCGCTAGCTTTCAAATGAAATAACAAAATTAATTAAACAAAGAAGTTATATATTATAGACCACGCCGATAACATATCAAGCTTAAATTAAAATGTTTATAGGCATTGCATGTCCAAAATATGAAGCTGTCAGCGTTAAAATATACTTCCTATGTAATATTGCAGTAGAATAAGTAAAATATTAGATTTGCATTGAAAATATTACATATATATATTAACATTATGAATTAAATCGTTTTCTTGTATATCATACTTTTCAATAAACAAATTGCGCGCTATCATATCAGACACTTAACAGATGCCGAACACTGTTAAGTATCGATAGCGCAGAAAATACTAGCTATCGCTGATACAAGCCGCAGTGAGATAAGCAATTTTTGGTATTTTTGGCATTGAAGAATACGATAACGAGGACTTCATTTTGAATCTGCTAAATAACAGTTAGCTGTAAAACCTTAAGCCAATCGGATGCTGCGTGCGCAAGTTTCGGCGAGTTTAACGCGTTTTAAATTCATTACCAAGACTTGGATCACGTGCGTCGCATTCATTTTTGTTGTTGTGGTCGTGCGAGTGCAGTGATACACAATTTGATTGTTTATTGTTGTTGTTGTTTGTGCAAATGCGACAAGTGTCCGGCCGCATATTGAAACGAAATTGAGCCAAGACCACAAACAAAAACAAAGCCTGGCAGACGCCATGGCTACCGAATTGGACGCCACGTGCAGACGGCGTCGCCGCCAGCACCAATAACAACAATACAAAACAGCAGCAACGGCAACAATAATAACAACAACAACAACATTAGTTGCTGGCCATAAAGCCCATAAGCTAAAAGTGGCGCCGCAGCATCTTAAAGTGTTTTGATCACACCATAAATCAAGTGACAGGCGACGCGAACGGCGCGCATAAACAAAACTCATTTGCACACGTTGTCCTCAACGCCGTGTCCTTTTGTCGCTGTCCCATAGGCAGCATCAGCATCAGCATTAGCGGCAGCGGCAGCGCATAAATTTGCCAACAGTTGGCAGCGCCGTACGCACAGTGTCCACAGTCGCCACGCGTAAGCGGCCAAAAGCTTTCATTTGGGGTGAGTTCCGACATTTGCCATGGCCCAATTATATATTGCATACTTTTACAGTTACTCTGCAGACATTGCACTATGGCCATATTGCCCACTTTTTGTGACAATAATTAATAATTAAAATTTTGCAAAACTTTGATTGCCTTATGTTCCTAAAATGGCTTAAGAATAATTACATACGCCTTAAATGCTTATTTAAAAAATTTTAAAAAAAAAGGTCACTCAGCCGTTCCACTATTCCGACTAAATTGACAAAGTTTCGAAGTTATCACAATTGCGGTTCCCTACTTAAAAGATTAAATATGTAAACAAGTTAAGGGTTTTCACAAAAACTGTCTGGGTTCAATTTTGAAAATTAAATTTTTTGAATATTTTTTATTTTATTTTTTTTTATAATTTTTTCAATATTTGTCAAATTAAGCTTATTGTTTGCAGTTTAACTTTAAGAGTTTATAATTTACTAATTTTTTTAATCTATTTTTATTAAAACTTTTTGCAAGTGCATTGTCTTGCAATGCGCTCGCAATTTGTGTCACTGTGCGCTTATGTATATTCACAGTGTTGGCGTGAGTGCCGTTATATTGCGTTATTTAGCAGCGCTGAGCTAATGAGGGAGTGTGAGAGAAAGAGAGAGAGGTAGGGAGGGGTGTTTGTGTTTGTTTGTGTGTTTAAAAGCAGCAGCGGCGTACCGTTAGTTGACTGCGGCTGATCGACTCTGCCCCGCTTTGAAAGCGCGGCAAATTTAATTCCCCTGCCATCATAATTCACAGAATATTAAGCCACAAATATACTCACGATATTGTTTGCGCATATTAATTAAAAAATTCAAATTAACGCTGGCAAACTATAACGGGAATCACCATCGTCAAGCAGCGTCATAAAACCGAAACGCATCCTTGCAGCTTTTGATCCTTTCTCAGACGCAGACTGAGTTTTGGGCCTTCGGTTTTTGTTTTTGTGTCGCTTGCCTAACGGCAACTGCAAAAACTGTTAGCCATAAACAGCAGCAGCAGCAACAGCAGCAGCAGCAACAGCAGCAGCAGCAGCGGCTATCCCCCCTCACCCCCCTTTGATTTTTGTCTGCGTCTTCGCGTTTGCATTTTTGCCTTATTTATGCTAAAGGAACATAAAAACAACAACAACATCGCAAAATTATGATAAATTGCTACAAGCCGAAAATGTTAAGCGAGAGAAAACAAAACGAAGAAAGATTTTTATATATAAAAAGTAAATAAATAAATAATGTATGTAGGGAAATCGCCATGTTTTAACCATAAATTTCGTGTGCATATTTTGCACAGCACAGTTTTTGCCACCGTTATTCCCTTGTCGCAATTAACATAAACAAATTTCGAACCAACATCCATAAACATAAATTCACAAAACATCGACCAGCAAACGTTAAGCGAAATGTTGTTCATTTAAACGGTTTCGCATGGTCATAACCCTGGCTGGAGGGATAGAAATCTCGCGTAGGTGGGTGGGCGAGAAAGTATGGTGGAAAATAAAAAAACAGAGAGACAGAGAGAGAGAGAGTAAAACAGATAAAGAAAGAGAGAGAGAAAGAGAGAAAGAAAAAGATAGAGAGAGAAAATAAATATAGGTATAGAGAGACAGTAAAAGAGAGATAACTAGAGAATAAGAGAGAGAGAAAGAGAAAGACAGGGAGAGAAAAAGAGATGGAGAGAAAAAGAGAGAAATATATATGCCTGCACATAGAGAGAGGGAGAGAGAGAGAGAGAGAAAGAGAGAGAGAAAATGAAATATAGGTATAGAGAGACAGTGAGAGAGAGATAACTGGAGAATGAGAGAGAGAGAGAGATAACTAGAGAATAAGAGAGAGAGAGTGAGAGAGAGTGAGAGAGAGAAAGATAATATATATAAATAGAGAAAAAAAAGAGAGAGACGAACAATGAAGAAATAAAGACAGACAGAGACATAAGCGCGGGGAAACGTTTAAGAGAGAAAAAGACAGGTAAATGAGGCATACAGAGAGAAATGTATACATGTATTGGTACCCGACATTTTGCATCACATTTAACAGAATTTCAACTGGACATGGTCAAAAATGCGATTGTGAATATTTGAATTGGTGTCCTCTGGAAAAACTGTCAGAAATTGTGGCAACGCCAAATCAATCATCGGAGCGCATTTTGACGAGTTAAGTACAATTAATTATCTTGCAATTGCCAATTATCAGAGCTGGTTTCTTTTTGGGGTCTAACAAATGTGGTTGATTTGAGGACGGCAATTGTCAATCTCATGTTAAATATGAAACAGGCTTTGACATTTAGTTATCAATTTCAAATTGCTTTTGATTGAGGCTGGAAAACAATTAAAGGTAGTTGTTGATTATGACAAATGACAACTGTTTTGAGAAAATTGAGACAGAGAAAACCATAAAGCCGCCTCGAGCGACAGCAGATTAAGACGAGTGCGTTCCGTCAAAGGGAGTTGTTAACTAAGTGGCAGTTAAGCCTGGATTTAATGCGTATACGGCCTGTTGGCCGGGTCTCAAATGCGGAATTATTCGTGTGACATAAAACAAATCGTTTTACGGCATTTTGGGCCAAAAGTTGTCATTAATACGGAATGGGGTCCACTCAAAACTGCAGCAATTAAATATGCAGGCTGAGGTCCTGGAAGGGGCAAGGAGCGCGGAATTGTAAGCGAGAGTGGACGACAAAGTACCGCAAAGTCAGAGAGCTCAAAGCGGCAAACGCTTGACTGATTTATGTCAAAATGTGCAATGCACAAAGAAAATGACCACGAACCCCAAAAAACCCCCTCCAGTACACACACACACACCCCTTAAGCGAGACCGCAATGGCCAAATGGGCAACACATAGCCAAACAATTATAAATGATAAATGTGAGCCAAGAGACAGAAAGAGACAGCGAGAGAGAGAGAGAGAGAGAGAGAGAGAGAGAGAAGGGGATGGAGAGCGTGAATAGTGGGGTAAGGAAATGACGCTTAACATTTAAGCACACATATATTAAAGTTAATTTGCCTCAGCTCATTAATAAAACAACACCCACACACACTCGCACACTCGCTCACACACATCAACAGTTGCCCAGTGAGTTTCAAACTTTAAAATATTGTTTGTCCTTGCTGCGCTTTAGCTGACAAATGACAGGCACTTGCATAATTTATGCATAATAAACCGAAGCAACTTATTACAAAAAATATATACGCACAACAAACAAGCGGCAGACACTATAAATAACACAAGCATCACAAGTACACTCTGACAAACAAACAAAAAATAAATAAAAATATATATTAAAAAAACACCAAACACATTTAAAATTCATTCATGTCCTGGTACAGAATTTATATCGTTTAGTTTCTTTAAATTTTAAGCATCCATCCAATATTTTATTTTACAACGCAACCAACTTTAAAGTTGTAAAAAACTATGTGTAAACAAAATAAAACTGTTTTTTGCAACATATTTTATTTATATTTAAAAAAATGTAGTTATACAACTAATCTACAGAAGAGTGCTTTTATAAAATGAAAGTTGGCATCATTAAATAACATTCCATTTGAAATAACTTTGGTTAACAAATTAGGGTTCAACCGCGAACTCAAATAGCAAACATTTTTTGGTAGACCACAGCAATGGCATAAAACACATTAAAAACTAACAAACTAAAAAAAAAATTAAAAAAATTTTAAGCTAAATTCAAGTTTTTTACGAATTTTGTGGTTTAAAAAAAAAGGTGCTTCAAGTAAAAAAATGTCCTAAATGTAATTAAGTTTCGGCTTTGGCTAGATTATTTGTTTTGAGTATAAGATGCTTGGTTTATTTGCATCTGAGTGTGAGCCAGAGACAGCAAGTGAAAGAGTGGAAGAGAGCGAGAGAGAGAGAAAGTTGCACAACTTTTTACAAGTGGCTGCAAAACTGTAGCATCAGTTGTTGTTCTTGTTCTTGTTGTTGCCGAGCCGACCAACAATTTTGGTTTCATTTTCATTTTCGTTTAGTGTCAAGTGGCAACAACAGCAACAACGATTACAACTAACGGTAATAGCTGCACATGACAACCAGCTAAAACTGTTGGCATAATATCAGCAACAGCAACAGCAACAGCAGCAACAACAACAACAACAAACAAATAACAATAACAGCAGCAACAAACAACAATAACACTAACAAGAACTTGTCAAAGACAGTTGCTTGACCTGCGCTCACACTGAGTCTCATAACTTTGCCAACACGTTTGTAACGCACAGTTGAAAAGCAATTGCTGAGCTTAACAGTTGTTAAGTTTCCAAACTTTTGCTTAAACTTTAACTTTCAAAGCTTTTAACAGAGTCCCAAGGGTACAAAATTCTCAAACGTTTTATTTTCCTCGAAATTTGTTTATGAATGCGACACAAAGCAAATTATTTAAAACAAAAGCAAAGGAATTTATTTGCCTTTTCAAGCATGCAACGATTTTATTTACGGTTTTCTATATACCAAAAATATGTTTGTCAAAAGAAGCAAGCACTTTACCACATATGCTTATCCCTTAAAAAATATGTTGAAATATTGAGGTACAAGACATAAAAACAAAAACACATTTCGTAATGCATTTTAAAATTTATTAAATTTTTTCGTCTGGTATTTTAGCTTGCATTCAAATCTATTTTATCTGAACAGTTTTTTTTTTATAAATTGAAAAAAATTAATACTACACCTAATTCTCTTTTAACACAATTACCTTAAAAAAATCTTTTAAAAAATATATTGGCTAAATGGAAAAAAATTAAATATGCACCTAATTCTCCCTTAACACAATTATCTTAAAAAATCTTAAAAAATATATTGGCTAAATGGTTTTAGACCTAAAAAGAAAACTTAAAAGAATAATGGATAGTATAATAATAAAAAAAACTTGAGTTTTTTTATTTCCATACTTACACTACACATTTGAACTCATTTAAAATTTTATAAAAAATAAATTATCATTTGGAGAAAAGAAGCTAATATCGGAGACACAAGTACAACTTAAAAAAACAGTTTTGCATTAAGCTGCAATCCTGAAAATTATTTCGCATTTGTATTTGTTAGTAAATAAAAATCACCAATAACTAATTATAATTGACTGTTTATTTTTTTTTATTTATTTATTTTTTTTTTTAATTTGTTGTTAATTGTTTTTGAAAATTTTATTAAAAATTTAAAAACGTGTTTCCTCTAAATTGGATCATTATCCAAATGTTAGGGTATTCGGGTTCTCATAGCGTTGTGTTTTGTCCTTTGTGCATCAAATTTATTGTTATTGTTGTTGTGGCATTCGCTTGCTTGCTTAGCTAAGCGTTTCCCGTTGCTTTGCTGATTTATGCGCCCAAACAGTGCAGGCACACACACACACATGCAGTGCTGCTCAAACTGTAAGCAGTGCAAACACATAAATTAAGGTAAAGCAACTCTCGGGTCGCTCTTATGAGCCTGCTGCATATGTGTGTGTGTGTGTATAAATGATGCGTTTTCTTAACCTTATTTTTGTGTGCACTACTTAAGCACACACACACACACAGACTGTGCCTGGCACCCACTTGAATGTTGCCATTTAGCCGCTGTGCAGCATTCTATCACGATGATGACCCTGATGGTTACCACGATGATGGCCATGTTACTCTTGATAATGATCATAACGATAATCATCTTGATAATAATACGAATTGCATTGGAAGGCGAGCAACTTCGCAGGCAAAAGCAATTTTGCAAATTGCACAAACACGCCAACTTACACACACACACACAGAGAGAAAGGCATATCCTCATATCCTGGTAACTGAAAGCGTTACCTCCACACACACACACACACATGCATAAACAAACACGCACACATTCACACGTTGCGTATGATTAATTTAAATGCAATTCTATTTGCATAGAACAGCAACACACACAGACACACACACAAACACATACACACACACACATGCATATCATAAGATGCCATTGAGCGTGCTTCACTTCATTCACTTCTATTCGCTTCTCTCTTTTAGTGAAATTTTTCTTCTTTTTTTGTCGCTTTTGCTTTTTTGTTGCTTCTATGATTGACATTTTCAATCGCTTTCTCGCTCTATCCACGTCCGTGTGTATGCGTGTGTGTGCGTGTGTGTGCGTGTGTGTGCGTGTGTGTGTATGCTAATGTATTTGTTGCTTGAAGCGTGAGCTGCATAACAGTCAAAGCCTGCTGCTTGCTGCTCCTATTGCGACCACGCCCCCTCTTTTCTCACGCTGTGCATGTCAGGCTTGGAATGCTTTCAATTTTTGTTTGTTTAAAGCGCTTGAAATCAATTAAATGCATAGTTTCGAGTTTCTCAAGAGCCGTTTGCACTTTGCTCTCGCTTCTCCCTTTCACAGCCAGCTGTCCTCTCTCTCTCTCGGTCTCTTTCGGGTACCCGAAAAAGTGCTGCATACTTTTGTGCGCTTAAAAAAACATTTTTATGCGCCACGCTCGAATTCATTAGCACGCAAAAGTCAAGTTTGGCTGCTGCTGCTGCTGCTGTACATTCTGCTGCTACCTTCAGTTACCAGATCAACTCAGTCCCCCTTCCCCTCCCCCTTCACCTTGGCACAGTCAGTTTAACTGTCAGTGCGTCTGTCTGCTTGAAGTGTTTAGCTTATTGAAAAGTTTTCATTTGGCGTCGCGCGCACGTTTAGCGTAAAGTTGCAGCCACCCAACGTCAGAGGCTCAACTTTTGAGGCTTGTGCGGGCAGGTGCCGTGCCCCCCGCCCCACCCCCCTGTGGGCGTCTCAAATACCCAAATGACAAAGTGAACTCGAGTGGCAGCAACAACGACAGCGACGCCGGCGCAACTGTCTAGCTAATCAGCCAGCGTATGCAATGAACGCCCCCTCCGTCCGCCCCCTTGTTCGCCTGCAGTCGCAACAACAGCAGCTGACTTCAACTCTGACTGCCAAAGTTGGCTGAGTTATGTAGCGCGACAGTAATTAGAGGCAAACTTTGATGCTGCAATAGTTTCAGACAGCGTTCATTTTGTGCGCCCGTACAAATGCTTTGTTATCGATCAATTTACCAAAAAACTTTTAACGCTCTTCTATGTATATATTTTAAATAAAAATTATATATCGAGAAATTAACAAGGGTTACCCAGTAGTATCGATCAGTAAAATCAAAACGACTGTTAGAACTCTACGTCAAAAAGCCATAATGCGATGTAATTTGATCGAGTGTTCTTCTCTTCTTAGGCATCCTTGAGCAGAAGCCGATCCCCAAAAATAAATACTATTATTTCTATACTGTTGTCTGATAGTTCCTATATCGGCTATATAAATCATATATGTATATATATATGCAATGTTTTTGCGTCTTGTAGAATTTTAAAAGCTGTTGATAATACACGCAGCAGTTATTCAAGAAAATTTTGCCCCCCTCTATGCGATTCTCAAGAATTCGATTAATGCCTGCAGACTTATCAGTGAAGTTGTTTTGAAAAAAGTTGTGTGTGCTTTTTATATCTCTCACTCATTATCTCCCTGTCTTAGTTAATTTCGGGTAACATTATTAGGAAATTATCTCTGCTAACGATAAGTCGATATTTTGATTTGTTTTTAACAGCACACTATTATTGATAGCTACTTAAAATTAAATAGCTGCAACTGATTTATGTAATATCAATCTCAATGTTCTATCACAAATAGTGTATTCAAAACCAAGTTTCAATGCATTAATAATAATGCGATTTGTCCCATGTGTGTCTGCGTGTGTATGTTATCGACAAAATGCAATAATCGTTATCGACAAAACTGAAACTGATTTATGAGCATTCTTGCTTCTGTTTTCCGTTGTTGTTGTCGCACAATGTGTTGCTCTTTAGCGCTACTCTTAACATGTCTGCACCCCAGACACACACCATCACACACGCACACGCGCATGCACACACACACACATACACAGGACCCAACAGGGGGTCGACCCTAATAAACCTTAACGAACGAATCGGGAACGAGTTTAGACACCGCTAAGCCATTAAAAATGCCATCAATGCGAGCCGCCGAAAGCAAGGCACAAAACCCAAAAACCCTTAACTGCCAACTGCCAACTGGCAACTGGCAACTAGCGACTGTCAACTCCCAACTGTCCCCAAACCAAAACCAATACAATTTGCCGCTAAGCGTCCCCTCGTCCCCTCCTCCTCACCTCCTGCCCCCGACAACCCGATAGAGACCAAATAAAAAAGGAAAAACCGAAAACAAATCCATTGTAAATGCGACTGGGCAACGGAGCGGTACAAGCGTATCGCATAATAATAACCGCCAACTTGTCACCTCAGCTCCGGCACGAAGTCAACCTTTATTATGGGCGTGGCAGGGGGGCGATGCTGATCCCGTTGTTGCCTGCCTGCCTGCCAGCTCGTAAAGCCATGGAAAGCATCAGCAAAAAAAATAAAAGCAAAAATTACGTGTATCCTTTTTCTAATCGCAACTGCGTCCATGAGGTGAGCGGACTGGGGGAAACGGGGGCGAAACGGAACGAAACGAAACGCAACGTAACGAACTATTACATTTATTTCCTTTGTGAGGACACCTCCAGCGCATGGGCGTGGTCGTTGTGGGGTCGAATGGGTGGATTGTTGTCACTTTGCGGTTTAGTTTGTTGGCTTAGTTCATAAATGTTGCGGACTTAGAAACGTTCGCCGGACTGCCCGAGTTTCAATCTAAATTCGAGTTTTTGTTCGAAACCGCAACCTATACCCCATTCAGTCTCGAACTCACTCTCACTTTCCGCATCTTTCGCCACCTAGGCGCCCGTTCCCTTCCATTTCCTTTCGCTGCGGTTTTTTTTTTGTGTCGCATACAAAGTGATAACAAAATAAATAAATAATAAATTTTATTTTCATTTCAACGCAGAACAGCAAGTTCCTTACCCATATAAGTATATATTGTATATAGTATATATATGTATGTATATTTGGGTGCCTGGCCCTAGCTTGAATATGTGCAACCCATTGGCCATGACAAAAGTGGCCCCTCCCTCTCCCCCAAAACTGGTCAGCGCGCATTGAAGCTCAAATTAAATAACTGAGCGAGTTCATAAATTTTGCGTGGGTCACAAAATGTTACAGGGGGCACATGGAATAGTTGTGACCATAAAAACTGGTGAGCAGGGCAACCCTGCTGACGATTCAGCAACTGAATTATGGGTACCCGAAACTGTCTCATAAAAACTGAACACTAAAGTGTCCGGGTCGAGAGTGCAGTCTGTCGGTCTGCCAACGAATGTGTACCACTTAAAGTCAAGTAGACAATGAGTACTCAATGAATGACAAAGTGCATTCGCTCTCTTTTGAAATAACTGCGAGTGGCAATTATTTTCAATAAAATTATGGACATGAATCACGAGTTAACTGTGTGTATGGTATATATATATAATACAGACTGTCAAAGCTGACAAAGAGATCATGATTCTATGTCCTTGACCTTTTTACATGATTTTAATTTAAACGTTTTTATCATAATTTTAAGTACATTTTAATATACTTATTGCAGCATTTATTAATATGTTTTTCTTTATATTAATATGGTTCAATTTATTTGCTGTACGCTAATACAAATAAGTTTAACCTTGTTTTTATCGATCAATAACTGTTCTTCAGTCATATTTATTATTTATAATACAAATATATATTTCTTTACACATTTATCGATCAAATTATAAATGTTGTTATTTGTTGTTATTGTTGCTCATCAGTTAAATTCTTCGAAAATAAAATGGAAAGTAATATATCGTATTACATATATCGAATTGACATAATATCGTTATCACCGTGTCGATACACATTCATGATATCAATATTGATGCACTTATCGATAAATTATATTTACGTATTGTGTTCAACATGAACTCGCGCAAGTACTCAAGCGTCATTTGCCCGCATCACGTAGGAAAATATGAAGCTTATAATTAGGGATAAGACTCCTTTAGCACCAAGGTATTAGTTAGCTTTATAAGCTGCATATAACCAACCAACAACACATACATGTGTGTCTGTCTGTGTGTGTGTGTGTGTGTATAAGACTTCAACCTGACCAAAGTCACGTTCTGGCTTAGTTCTCTCTCGGCAATCTTCTGTGCCTCGTGTGGCGACTTCTCACTGTCTGCAATTAATCATAAGCGGCAGATAAACCTTGAGAGTTTCCGTTTGCCTGTAAACTGAGTAAAATTCATGAGCGGCCTTTTGCCATCAGCACCTGAGCTGTCTGCTGCGTTGGGAGCGGTTGGGGTGGGGATGGGGATGGGGATGGGATAGGGTCAGTCGCATAGTTGTGGCCACGGCCAGTTGCCATTTGCCATTTGCGACGTTGGCAATGTTGCTGGCATCCGGCTGGAGGTGGACCCTGTCACATGCTGTCACATGCGGTGGCCAAAAGCAAATCCCGGCGCACGAAACGCACACTCCTTGGAGGCACAGCAGGACGCACGCAATGCACAGCAGCGAAATAATTTGGTGAGCCGCAAACTTGCTGCAAAATATTGCGTATATGCGTGCCCCACTGTGTCTGTGTGTGTGCGTGTGTGCGTGTGTGCGTGTGGGTGTGTGTGTGTGTGTTCGAGCTGCCGCAATGCGTAACACGTAACACGTGCTGCAAATGAAGGCTGATGCGAAAAGCTAGCCACGCAGCTTTTCCTTCATTGTAAAATGTCACAGCTATTTTCCAGCAGACAGCAACATATCTTAATATACATATATATATATAGCATATGCAACTATATCTATTCGTATCATCTTAAGTCTTAAATGTATATATCAAGATTTCGAAGTGAAGAGACTATATTGGGTTTGTGCAATGTTCGTCCATTTTCGCTCCTTTGGAAGCTAAAGACATGCAACTTTGTGTATAATATATTTTGGGGGAGTGGCAGTTTGATTTAATATATAAATCGCTTAAATTCTTAGTTTGTTTTGTTTTTAAGATAAAGGCAATTTCTACAATTTTAGAGCTACACTCACCAACTTTGGCAGACAGTTTTCGAAGGACCTCCCCACAAACTATAAAAATGAACATTTCTTAAAAATAAAAATAATAATTAGGATGGTTTAATTTGTTATTATATAGTGAGTGGGTATTGCACAGTCGGTTACACCCGTTTACTCTTTAGTTTTCTTTACAACTGATGAACTTTAATTTTCTAGTGCGAAAAACTTTTTGTTTTGACATTTTTACTGTTATTCGTAGTACGCATTCATTGAAAATGTGTTTTAAATTTTTTTTTCCGAAAATGCATTTTCCTGGATTCCTATTTACAGTTCATTTGGCAAGAGTTCAATTAAAGTCAAATAAAATGTCAAACTAATTTGTAAAGCCACAGAAAAAGTTAAACTACATGTCAAGGTAGTTTCATTTTTGTTTTAACAAGTTCAAAAAAAGAAGAGAGAAAACCAGCTGTATATACAATCAAAAGACCTTTAATTATAATTTAGAGTAATTTTCGTTTTTAAGTAAGAAGCATTTTCAATTGCTTTTCTAAGAAATTGACGAATATCCCTCAGGTCTATTTAATTATATTTCAATCTAAGCTATCAAATTATGTACACGAATTTTTGTTGTTGTTGTTGTGCAAAATGTTCACGTAGACACCATGTCAGGTAATCTGAGCATAAAATATTTCAAGTTTATGTTTGCATAGCCTCTTATTATTATATTCCACTCACATAACCATTTATCTTATCATTAGGTTTTCACATTTTTTGCGCTCCTTTGTGTCTGCAATATCGTTTCTTAAAGTATTTTATGTTTTATCCTATTTGCTCTCCTGCTTATCAACGACATATTTGAACTAAGTAATACCGCGATTTCTCATGCTGCATGTCAATGTGTATCTGTGTGTGTGTGTGTGTGTGTGTGTGCGTGTGCGTGTGTTGAGGGCGTGTTTGCCTTGGCTGCGTTGCATTTGCCTAACTTGGCAAATGGGCACCTGTCTGTGAGCCCACTCTACCAGCTCCAGTTCTGTCGCGACTTTGTTAGGGCCATAATTTCACAAGCAGTCTATACATTTTCAGCACACCCGCTAACCCCCTCCCCCTACCCCCCTAACCCCCCTCGCTGCTGTGCATGCTGTTTTCTTTTAGTCCGCCTAGTAATTTGCATTTAAATTTGCCAATGTTTTGCCTTTTTGAAAACAAAAGAAACAAAGTGTGCGGTGTCCAAAGGACGATGGAAGAGAGTGAGAGAGAATGCGAGAGAGAGAGGGAGAGAACGGATATTTTTTTGTGGGCGGCAGTGTGGGGCGTGTTATCGAAGCAAGTTGACAACTTTTGCAATGCGTTCGCTGAGATTTGTTTAATATTCGCCCGCAGGATGCCAGGACGAGGTACCCAGCTCAAAAAAACAACAAAACCAAAAAAACCAAAAATAGAAAAACAGAAAATAGAAATGTGTGTATATGCGTTGAGTCGTCGAGTCAGCCCCTAGTCGCCTTCTAGCCACGCCCCAGCGTCTTTGATGTCTGTTCTAAAGGAAGAAAAATAGAATACAAAAACAAAAGTGCCAAGTTGGCTAAGTTGTTAGTGAAATAAATGTTAGGGTGGGGGTTGGTAGGGGGAAGGGCCAGGGGAAGGGGAGGCGTTGTTGGGTGGCCTGGGTAGGTGTTCCAAAACTGTAGCCAAATATTAAATAACCTTTCGTTTATTGGCTCAGACATGACGCGCTCCACGTGCTGCCACTCGTCGCACAGTTGCCTCAGCTTCTTCTCCCACTTCTCTCGATGCTCCCTCTTCTCCCTCTCCCGCTCCTTCTCGCTTGTTCTCTTTGTTTTCTGCCAGATACCATTCCATTTTCATTCCGTTTCGTTTCGTTTCGTTTTATTGCCACAAATTTCGTTTGATAAGCCGGCCCAACTTTTTACAGTTGACAGTTTTGCCCCGTCCGTCCGTCAGTCCGTTCGGCTGTCCAACCAAAAGCCCACTCGACTTTAGCTTCAATTCACTGCAGAGCGGGACGTAGCTAACTTTGGTACCGTTCTCACTTCCCGGCTCCGATTTGCCCCGTTTTTGCCGAAAATTTTGACGTAAAAGCTCATTAACGTGATATAAATTAGATTTTGGGCGTTAGTGCAGAAAATTTAGATACACTTTGCAACACTTGGCATAGTTAATGGTCGGTCCCCGGGTCGCTGGGTCGTTGCGTTCCTTGGATACCCTTGCCAGCGTAACTGTGTGTGTGTGTGTGTGTGTGTGTGTGTTCGTTTCATAGTCGTTACGCATATTGCTCCCCGCCCCCCTTTGGGTTGTGTGTAGGTCTGTTTGTCCAGCCAGTTCAGCTTAGCCGAAAGTTTATCACACATTGGTCGACCCCAAAATGGTGTGCAATTAGTTGAGCTTGGGGAGGTCCTTTTTTTTATTTTGGGTCGTAACGGCAATATATATTTTATTGCTAACTTTCCACTGAGGCGGTTTAACCTCATGCATTATTGAGGTGCGTTCAAATTATGCGAGAGAGCCTCCATTAAAAACGCCCATCAGAGGGCACAAGTTTCAACTGTCTTAAGTTTGAAACCACTTAACTGGTTTAAAGCCGCTTTCATTCCAGATTGAAGCTTTGATAATTTTTGCCATGTGCATTATAATTGCTAATTTTAATCTAATAAATTCAATATATCACAATTTTTAGTCGCATTAAAGGAGACGTCTCCGAAACTAACAAAAATATATAAATTTTTTTTGAATGAAATTTTTTAAAAATAAATTTTGGTTTTTTTTTAAACTAGGCAATGCTACAGACAAAAATTAATCGAAAATTGAGTTTTTGTTTAATATAAACTGTGAATATAACTATATTTCCTTATAATTTAATTTTCTGATAATGTAAATTTTCAGTGCTTACTTAAACGGTATCTAAATAGAGTTATAGCCATTGTCCATTGTAATTGTTATTTGGTAAAATAATTCGACGGTCGAATAGTCAATTTCATCGTCAATTACCTTAATATTGTTATTAGCTAGCTATGGCTCGTTATCTCTTCATTACAACCGACTTAACCAATTTTGTGATTCACATCCGATAGCTTATGTGTGCGTGCACCCATTTAACAACCCCTCTCCTCATCCCCCTTAAGTCATTAGTGAATACCTGAATACATATCGATTTCACGCCATTGTAACTTATTGACCCATAGTTTAGGGGGGCCGTAATAATCCTTAAGCAAATACAAGCATAATGTAATATGGCAAATATTTCAGTCGACAATATTAGCTTTGTGCTGCAATATGTTGAAATCTCGACAAATTGTTTCCAATCCAATGCCTATAAGTAATCCCATTCCAAATGCTAAGTAATTTGGCTCAATTCGAGTGGTTTGCTTTAGCCATTGCAACATTCCAAAGTTTTGTGATATCTGTGTTTTTCGTTGGTCCTTCTACCCCCATTTGACCGCCCAACCGCCTGCTCGTCCCCACAAATTGCAGCACATGCGTTCCACAGCTTGTTCACAGCTTGTTCTACGTTTCCACTTTCTTTTCATTTCTGCCAGCCCTCTCTCGAAATATCATACTTTTATACTCGTCACGAATTTAAAAAGAGTATATTGGGTTTGTGCAACTTTTGTCTGTGAAGCTAAAGACTTGCAGCTTGGAATATATACTTATTATAATGTGCGTCAGATAAATAAGATTAATAAGACAATAAGATTAAGAAAGTCTTCCATAGCTTCCATATTTAAAAATCCCAGAACTTTGTCAAAACTGATCCGAAAATGAGGTTTAATGACATTTTGGTCATAACTTAACCTCTAAAATGGTTCTGTTTTTAATAATTGTGCATTCTTAAAAAAATTTTTTTTTTAGATTTTTTTCTCGAAAAAAATCAATTAGACCCTTGTTGATTTTCGAAAAATTTTTTTTTCAAAATTTAGAATTATGGATTTTTAGTTTTAATCGATTATGGATGTCATAAGTAGTATAAAAAACAACAACAACAAGTGATTCTGAGGGGGTCAAATTTTTGGTCAAAAATCATGTCAAAATTGATAAAAATTTGGACATGTAAAGCTCTTGAAAGCATAGCTCCCATATTTCAAACTACCATAACTTTGTCAAAACTGAACCGATTTTTATGTTTGATGGCATTTTGGTCACTATTTGATCTCTAGATTGATTCTGCATTTAAAATATATTAATTTTTCAAAATTAATTTTTTTCGATATTTTTGAAAAATATCACCTACTCCCTAATTGTTGATTTTCGAAATAATTAGTATAAAAAACAACATTAAAAGTGATTCTGAGGGGATCAAATTTTTGGTCAAAAATCATGTCAAAATTGACAAAAATTTGGACATGTAAAGCTCTTGGAAGCATAGCTCCCATACTTCAAACTTCCATAACTTTGGCAAAAGTGAACCGATTTTGATATTCTATGGCATTTTGATCATGGGTGGTCACCTAGATTGAATCTGTATTTAAAATATTATATAAAATTGTTTGAAATTTTTTTCGATATGAACGAGTATTGCGCTGTCGGTTACATACGTCTGCAACATTTTTACTTGATATTTCTTATTGTGTGCTCTGCTTCCCAGAACTTACTAAATAGCAAATAGCCAAAATTGTGTGCCTGCTGCTGCCTTTTGTCAAGACAAACGGAAAACCTTTGCAAACTGTATGAGCTCTAGGTACCAGTGGGGTAGAGGGGGGTGGGGGGGGGGGGGGTGGCTGATGGAGACGCGCCAGTGCGAATGCTGGTTCGTACTTGAACGCATTGTTGTTATAGCCATCTAATATTGGATTTGTTATTGTAACTTCTCTTTTCTCGGCGATTTTCCTTTTTGTTTTTCATTTTTTATATCCATATATGAATTGTGTGTGTGTGTGTGTGTTTGTGTGTGCATATATATATATATATATATATTCACAAACAATATTCATACGAGCATAAAGCGAAGGGAGTTGGAGGCAACCAAGCCCAAGCCCAGAATCCTGCGGCTCGTGTCTGTTGTTTCAGGCGCCTAAAAAATTTTCTGTTTTCTGGTTATTTTTTTGTTGTCCTTCGACAGGGCTGCTGGTGCGGGCTTGTGCGGGGTCCTGTCCGCTGCTAAGCCTGAGATTTATGTACTGAAAGTACGTTGAAATGCAAAAAGAAGAACAAAAAAAGGAAATACTCACGCAAACAGAAAACGAAGAAAAAAAAGCGAAATTTCTATATAGAAATAAAATAAAATAAATTTTATTATTTATATTTGTCGTGACTTCGATTTATTATATGGGTATGGCCTCTACACAAACGCACGCATAAAGATATATATATATATATATATATATATGTGTGTGTGTAATAGTTCAGTTAGATGTGCAGATAAACTCAACTTGGTTTTTGGGCCTGCCAGACGCGTCGCATATGTCTATCTTTATGTGTCGCCTCTCTCCTCGATTCCCCTATATTTATGACACACATTCGTTCTGGGATTGACTGTGTCTGTGTGTTTGTGTGTGTGTGCGTGTGTAATGGGTGTATTAGTTGTGTATATGGTACTTTCTTTTCAATAGGAGCCCGTTTGTTTATAACCCGTTGTCACTGCTCGCCTTCCCTCGTTTCAGCCAAATGGCTTTTATTTTTCGTCTGAAATTTGGGGCTTCGATTTGGCCCCATCGCTTGGCTTGTAGTTGAAGTAATTGTTCCATATTGATGTGCATTTGAGAAGGCATGTCGTTTCGCATCAGACCATTTAAAAGGCCTTTCCATTTTGTGGTTGTTGGCCCCATTCACTAACTGCTTACACTTGACTAACTTCGATGGCAAAACTGTGCAAAGGGGTTTCTCAAACAATAACCTATTGCCATGCGGTATGTTTTATTGTTGGTCTCTGGTTTTGTCTTCTAGCTTCGTTTTTACAGTTTTAAATAATTGCAATTTATTAAAAGTTTTGTTGTGTATGTGCTCTTGAATTTTGCTATCTAAAATCTTGAAATATTTATTATATCGTTTTATAAATTTACACAACCTTAGACTTGTTGTTGTTATACTCAGCATTTGCTCTCTAACATTTAATTTGCTTTTGAAATTAATTACATTTTATGTGTTTTTATTTTCATTTTACTTTTTTACTCTGTTTTTTGATTTGCAACAAATTTGTCTAGTTTTGATTTGCATTTAATTAAACGCGTGCATAAAAATTATAATAAATTAAAACCAAATTTAGATGTGAATAAATTTGTTGTCAAAAATAATTTACGATTTGAATTGTTATTGACTTGTATGAATTTATAATTTCTCAACTAATATGTCAACTTGTACAAAGCTTTAAGCTGTCATCACTTTGTCAAACTCGCTTTCTTTGTTTTATTTTTGAATTGTGTTCAATTGTGAATGTGAAATGTCCTGGCTTAAAAGCAATGTTAGATTGGGAAACTTTTCAATTTGATGCTTGTAACTAATTGCGGGCATTGCACATTTACCTTAAAATTACAGCAACATAAATTTCTATTTCCAACTATCATTAATTGTGACCAGACCCATGAAGATAACACAAAACAAAAAAAAAAAATGGATGGAAAAAAAAAACGGTCCGGCTGTACAATTCAATTAGCATGCCAAAAATCATGTCGAAAACAATTATAATTACTTCCGGGCTTTCGTTTTAATACCACATTCCCCGAACCCAACCAGTGTCACTGGCTCCCTTTTTTTCTGTTCTGGGTCCTGTTGGCCTGTTGCCATTCGAGTATAAGCTCATTAGACCGCAAAACTTTGCCTACCGCTTAAAGCTGCTCAGCGCAGAGCTGGCTTGCTAATGACAACAACAAAAACAAAAACAACATTAACATACAACAACAAATTATTAGATAGATAGAAAAAAGGCGATTTGGACAAAAAAAAAACACGAAAATCAAATTCAGCAAATCAACAAATTAGCGCTGTCAAATCCCAAAGTGCAGACGCAGAGTATTATATACATATATATATGTAATATGTGTGTGTGTGTGTGTGTGTGGGGGCTCTGCGGCTCTGCCTGTGGCCATTGTGCGGTTCGGGGCCATAATGTAATTTGAAGTGACCCTCGGCAAACAGAATGGCGGCAGCGCACACTCCATTCAATAAGTCAATATTTACGCATTTCATTTAGTCAATTTCAATTTATAACCATTAAATGTAATTTCTGTTTTCACGCTGCCCAATCGAGGGTAAGCATTTACCCCCCCTCCCACACCCCCACACACTCTCTCTCTCTGTTGAAAGTCCCGTCTTATCTTGAGCCCCCGTTGTGGGGACTTTGGGGACTTTGGCCCCTAAGTCGTCTCGCTTGCTCATTTGCGCATTCGCACGCATTGGCCACTACAATTTTTCAGCGTTAATTTCACAGCTACTTATGCGCCGAAGAAGACATTCGACATGCTATTCAATCCTGGCAATATCCCCTTCCTCTCCAGCCTCTTTTACTCTCTTTTCTCTCCCCAAAACTTTGTTGCAATGGGTAATACATCTAAGTGTTTAGGGACAATTCATACATTGCCTTCAATTGGAGGTATTTTGCTTTGTCACGAACCTTGTCGCTTGCTAATTTGTGAACTAGTTACGGAACTAGTTCCGGCAAGTAAATCATCTTGAATTTACATTTAAATTTGCACATTCTATGTAGAAATTTCTTAAAATTAAGCTTTCTTATGGGTATCTTTTTATTTATTCATCAATAACCTGTTTTCTTAACTAGTTCCAAAAGAACAGTATTTTTGTTTAACTTTAAACTATTTATTTTGAACGTTAGATGAAAAAAGGCTTTGATTGTCTCCCATAAAAGCTAATTTTATCAAAGTATTGACCGAAACATTCTTTAATATTAGCCTTAACTGTGCTTTGTAATATCACTTGAAATTTTCTCGTTTTAACCCACTTGATTTTTTATTAAACTTGATCAGCTTTCTGCAATTCGAGACATTAAACAAATTTCTGGCGCAATAAGGTATTTAATACTACATTTTAATTTGATACCCAAATTGGAAAAAAACCGAGTTGGATTTCTTTAAAGCAGGTTTTAAAACCGAACTTGAATGAATTATAATCTGGATGCATAAGAGTTTATATTAATAACTTTACATTTTTATTTATTTTTCTTTTAATTTCTACGAAATTGCTGAAATATAACTGCCTTAAACTGGAACCACTTGCTACTATCTATCGTAAAATCAATTCTGCGCGAGTTGAGCGCAAATTGTCTACACAAATTGGATTTAATGCAGGGCATTTAGAGTTCGTTGTGCCGCAGTGCATTGAACTTGTGCGTTTCATTTTGAAATTCTATTTTAGTTTTTGTGCTGACGGCAGCGTCGCCGGCATTTTTTTTTTTGCTTTTTTTTTAATGGTTGCCATTTTGTTCCATTTTCGTCGACGTCGCCGGAGTGGCAGTCATCGTCGATCTGCACACAAGTTGTAAATTTTGGATAGTGGCAGCAGCAAAACCCAGCCCCAACCCCACCCCGCTTCAGCCAGCTTAATGCCTTGCCTCCCCCACTTAATGCCAACGGCTGTTTCAATTGTTTTCGCTAGCCCATTGTCATCTAATTTTTTTATTTTTTGTAGAAGAAGGGGCGCTCTCATATCTATTTAATGTAACTATGCTAGAGGCATTTTTGACAAAAAAAAGAAGAGGAGTGGAAACTTTTTGCTTGGCGCTCAATTAACGCTTAGTTTTATGGCCAAGAAATGTTGCTTAAAAGACGCCGCCAAGCGGGCAACACTTTTTGGCATTACTTTGCGTCGGTCTCTTAACAATTAGGCAGCGCCCCAAAAACTCGGCTACAAATAATGCTGCCAAACTCTGTCGGCCCTCGCTCGTTTACCTACGCAAAATAGCTTAATTTTGTTGATTTTTTTTTTGGGAAATAGCTACAACGCCTATAAATACATATATATATATTTGTGTTGTTCTTCAACCCCCCAAACCTGGTTCCGTTAGTTTTTTGCTCTATCTGTTGCCTTGGTCTCTTGTTTTTTATTTTATTATTATTTTTTTTTTATTCTTTCAAAGAACTCCCCCAGTCAGACAAAACTTTTCCACTTTACAGCGTTACAGCCAGCCCCAAGCAGCGAAACCCCAACCCCAACCACCAACCATCAGCCAACTCCCCCTCCGCCGCCCCTTCAATTTGCCCACTCCCTGTCCCAGTCTCAGGCGGGTTGGGTTGGGTTTTATAGCAACGCTTTTGCCGCCCACAAAAATATAGTGAAAATCTATTTTCGAATGCCAGTCAGCAAAGCTGTGCCACCAACCGCACACCACCGTACCCCACTCCCCCTTCTTCTCCCTCGTCAACCCAGCCTCAACCTTATTTTGGTCCAACACCGCCGCCGCCTCCGCCAGCAGCCTCTCTAGCCCACTGTTTTGCGCATTACAAAAAGTATTTTTCATTACATTTGCTAACAATTCAACGCACAGACAGAGCCCATGTTGTACTCCCCACTGCCCCAACTCCTCCCCGCCTCACATTACGAGTTCCAGTTCCAGTTTCTTGGCCGCCCATTCTTCATTATCTGCTGCCTCCTTGCAGCGGCAGTTGCCAGTTTGTAGCTCCCCGATTCTGACCAACGTCGACTTAATTTATAATTACGATAATTTGCGCGTTACGTTTTCTTTTGTTGGTCTGCTCCGCACCAGCCCCAACGCCCCCCAATCCTCACCCCGCTAGCTGCTTGTTCCGTCAAGCAAACTTTTGTTGGTTAGTTGGACGCTGACTTAGTTCCTGGCGTTCTCGTCGCCGCTGATGTCGCCGGGGGCGCTGATTGGTCACCACCAGCTCAGTGAAGCGGCGCTGCCTCTGCTCTGCCCCTGTCCCCGCTTCTGCTCTCCTCTGCTCTGCTCTGCTCTGCTCTGCTCTGCTGATGACAGCAGTCTCGACATGGCTGCCCACGGCTCTGGCGCCGCTCCCGTGTCTCCTTCGACGCCTCCTGCTCCTGCTGCCCAGCAGCTCGTTTCTGCTGCTTGTTTTTATACCCTGTTCACAGGGTGTTTAAGACTTTTCTGGTTGCTTGCTGTCCGTCCTATTTTTCGCCTCTGTGGAACCTAGAAAATATATAAGTATATAATTTGAAATACATAAACGTGTATAGAGTTTTAGTATTTGGGTTAATTTGGCACTCATTCTTAAAAAAAAAAAAATAGTTCAGTTTACGGCTCGAACCTAACTTTCATTTTTTAGTTAGGTCTACTAGCCGGGTTTTAACATAAATAAACCTCGGTAATTTTTTATTTTATATTGTTATATTATATTGTATATTTATAATAATAAAATTTAAAAAAAATTTAATAATTTTTTATATTTTAAATATGGTTAAGGCTCGTCTGATTTTTGTAAGGTTCGATTCATGATTTATAAAATATTTGTGTAGATTTGATTAAAACCCGATTTGCGGCAGTTTAAGACACCATAGCTCTTTTTAATACTTACATTTTTTTAAATTGTTGCCACACTGTGCACAGAGTATTGCGCAGTCGGTTGCAGCTGACTGCAACGTTCTTATTAATTTTTTATTTTTTTTTATTTTTACCTTCTCTCGCTTCCTTTTGCCGTTGTCCTTGCGGCTTATCAATAATGTTGATTTCACTCTGTGTCGCATAATTGAATTCTGAAGTTGTTAAGTCACAGCGCAGCCAAATTTACGCGCAGCGCATTCCCTAAACAACCTGACCCCATCTGCCCCACGACCTATTCTAAGAACGCCCCCCCCCCCCTGCACCACCGCACCGCTTCATTTCCACTTTGGGGGCCGCGTCGTTGATTGAAAATTTGCCAATTAGAAATAATGAAGCGTGTGACATTAAATGCAAGACAAGCAGCAAATCGGTCGAAGGCCTCTTGGCGGGGGGCGGGAATGGCAAACCAGCCGGTAGATGGCGCCACTACTTATGCGTTAGATATATGAGATTTTTCGTCCGCCTGTCGGTGCGATAACAAATTTTGCTTAGACGGAACTGGAAGCTCTTAAAATCTCATTGCCGCCTAACCAGCACATCTCCCCCCTCCTCAGCCCCCCTAGACGCAGTGCCGGCAGTCGTTAGGCACGGATATCGAAAATTTTCATGTCTTCCTTTAGTTTGTCTTAGTCCCTGCTCCTTGTTCAATGCAGCGGCACCAGCACCGGCATCGGCAGCAGCCATCATTAGGCCACCAATGCTCCATCTCCGCCTCCGCCTCCGTCAAGCCCTCGGCGCCCCACTTCTAACATTCAGTTTCCCATTCCGCTGGGCTGTCGGAAATTTATAGTCTTGAGACGGTGGCAATCAGGCCGGTAGGTAAATGCGCATTAGCAGCGCAACGGTACGCAGCAACACCCAATCAACTGCCTCCCACCAGCCACATGCCACCAACTGCCCCCTCGTCCAGGCCCGTATGCACGTGATGCATTTTTTATACCCTGAACCCATTGCAAATGGGTAAATAGGGTTTACTGGTTTTTTGTCAATGTATGTAAAAGGCAGAAAGTAGCATTTATGATCCCATAAAGTATAAATATTGTTGATTAGCATCACTAGCCGAGTAGGGTATGTCTGTCAGTCTGTCTGTCTATATGAACGCGTCGATTCAGAGACTAAAAAAGCTAGATGGATGATTTTGGACTTTTAGTTTGTATATACCAGACGCAGATCAAGTTTATTTTAAAATCGATATCGATATATATATCGATATTTATATATTTATATATATCGATATTTATCGTTTTTTTTAAGTATATTTCCTAAAGAGCTAAAGCCACCGCAGATTTTGAATATTTCAGATTTTGATTACCTCGCCCCAATTACCCCAAAATTTTCATAATGAGGGACTAATATATTTTTGAAGACAGATCGCAGGTTGAAGGGTATCTTCTAGTCGGAGGGTTCCGAACCTTCTTACTTATTTGTTTTTGTCTTGAGCTGTTTGTTTGTTGCCTGAGCCTCGGCTGCATTTCAACGCTGTAAACTGTGGGGGCGTGTCCGCCAGCCGCTGGCCCAGGTGGCACACACACACACATACACACGTGTTCACACACCCACATATTTCTTTTAAGTAGCTCATTATTTTTTGCCGATAGCTGGCAATATACATAAACCAGGTGCAGCTAACGCTCCCCCTCTTAAAACATTCCCAAGTGTCGAGTGGCAAAGAGAAGCTAGTTGCAAATAAGAAGCAAAGCGAACAACTAAGGTGTGTTCATTAAAGCGCTAAAAAAAAAAAAAACAAAATGCGATCAAAGAAATTCTTAAATTCTTTTAAAGCAGTCAGAGCTGGAGCTCAAGTTGTAGTCAGGTTTGTAGTGAAATAAATCTTGACTATTGTGTAGGATTTAGCAGCAACAACAAAAGTTTCGATTGATTAACAAATCCCAAAAATAGATTCAATTCAGGAGACTTTTCGTTTGTTATCTCTCCAGCCTTTCATCTCTGTCCAGCTGTTAAAGCGGCATTTTATGCTGAGCAGCGAGTTGAGACTGGAATTAAATTAGAAGCAACTTGTCTTAATGCCATTCAACCCAATATATCTAACCCAAACCAATCTTAACGGCCTGCTTATATAGCTCTTGTATTTATTTGCTATATATACATGTACATTTGGAGGCGTTGAGACGGGGCGTGTTTAAAGCATCGCTCACCTTAAGCACATAATTACAATTCTGCTTTATATTTACGTGTATTTATGTTACTTTTTTCTTTCCTATAGCCACGACATCGCAACGTGCTTGGCAGCCAATCAGATCACGCCGACCTGCTGATACCCTCAAAAAAAACCAAGAAACTTTTGCAAAATAAAAGGAAACATTTGGAGTTCAGGTTCGTTATTAAATTACATTTTTTTTTTGTTTTATACAAAGCTAGAAAATCTTATTTTAAATAGAATGCCAAATGACATATTTTAAAATTAAATATATAGAAAAGACAATCGCATTTGAGCGGCATACTCTCTAAATTAAAATACCATACATAATAAAATTCTCAAAATAAATGCCGTAGGTTCGTCAAACTTCAAAAAAAAAATTTTTTTTTAAAAATTCATAATTTAAGGTTCAAAGGAATCATATAGAGGTTCTATCATATATAGGGCATATTAGTTTTTTGTACACAAAAACTTTCTTCACTTGATCTGAAATTGGGGTTGTCTGTAAAAACAATATTCTATAAGGATATATTTGAAAGTATTTATTAAAACGCGTCCTTCTTTCATCTTGAAACAATTCAATGAGCATTTGATATTACGAAACGTTTTGGGCTAAAAGACTTTCAATATGTCTTTGAAGAGCACAAATAATTTTTTTCCCTTGAATTATTACCACAAAATGTGACAGATGTGTTGACAGAAACAGGCAGTCATTTCTATAACTATGTGTCACAAGCTTGTTGACTACGTTGTGTTACCTCTGATGAAAGTTTAACACCATTCACACTCACACACACACAAAAACACCCATTCACACACACACACACACACACTCACCCACAACTCACAGATAGAAATACTAACTGGGCCCGTCGTTGTCGACATATTTCACGTTGATGTATGGTTTAATTACATTTGCGTGGCGGCGATGCGTAAGAGGTTGGCGGTTGCCGCGGGGCGTGGCGGGGCTGAGAGGGATGAAGAGTGAAGAGTGACGGGTTAACGCGTATATCAGGCCAAGAATGAGGCAAGTTCTCGCTTTGCTTCTAACCCCAATTTTGCCTGTTTATAATATTCAGCCCGGCAACGTGCCACAAGGGGCACGCTGCGGGGGCAGCTGGCTCAAATGTCTCTCAGCGCTTTTGTTTGGCTGTCGTCGTTGCCATTACCGAGAGATGTCTCAGCAACAACAACAACCAAGATAGGTGACTGTCTCGAGCGCATAATTATCAAGCGGGCATGTGAAACCTCCTTTAGCTAACCCGAAACCCGTGCCCCTTTCCACCCGCAAACATACTCAGTTTACCGCCCGCATCCCGCAATCTGTCCAGGCAGCTGCTTCTTTTATGACTTTTTGCACATCTTTGAAGCAAACTTTTCCATGCTCGCTCTCAGCTCGCGGCCTGACAAGTTTCTCCTCTCCCAGTTTTCTCTTTCTCTTCTTTATTTTTTTTTCTGCTGCGATGTCACCGCCAGTTATGGGTTAAGTGGGTATATTAGGTTTGTGGGTCTTTAATTGATGTTAAGCACATAGTTGACGCTCGCAACTTTTTGCGACTTTCAACTAACTATATCTATATATATATGTATTGCATAATGTATAATACATCTCTATTCGGAGCATCAGCCACCATAGATTGAGGTTAGCGTGCGGCATTTTGCATTACCAAACGATAATTTCAATTGCGGCACGCACCGACTTCAGCAGCTCCAGTAACTTGGCTAAAAACTTTGGCTCATTAAAACGATGCCTTACGGAGTCGTCTGGCAATTGGTTTTGGATTGCAAAAAGGTGCCGTGCAAAAAGATTACATTAAATATAAATTTCACTGAGCGCAGCACAGCACACCTGGGACATATCAAAAAGGTGTTAAAATTTTTATAAAGTTCTTAACCTGCTTAAAATCCAACGGCTCTGGCTGACTATTTGAGCAACAAGGTGTTTAAGAAAAATTCTACTTTATTTTTGTTTAAGATGAAGTCACAGCAAACAAGTTTCTAGAGAGAATAGAGTTTCGAAAACCTAAACCTGACAAGAGACTTGTGTTTATTTGCGTGTTAATTAAATTTTTTTAAGTTCCTGATCAAATTTAATAACATGATGTTAAACTGCGTTTAGTTTGAGCTGCTGCCCCAAATTCGCAGAACAAACAATACCCTTTTTAACTGTTTGTTAGCTGACATATAGTTTAACCTGTCTCTCTCTCTCTTTCTATTTCTCCTTCTCTCTGTCTCTGTCTCCATTAATCCTAGCATCTTGAATTCTCTGTCAACAACTAATATTATCTTAAGTTGGGAAATCGCCTCCGCTTCTCAGCTTTGCCAGCAATTACCTACCATTCATTAAGGCTAACCTCAATTTGACCACACTTCAGTTTCAGTCAAGCATCGCACCCACAACTGGTACACACACACACACATACACACACACACACACACACACGCACATATGGCCGCCATCGTTCAATTGCAGCACTTTCAAGTTTCGCCATTGCCAACTCGACCGCATGTCCTTTCTCAGTTTCCCATTTTCAGTGCGTTTTCATTACGCGCTTTGCTTGCCTCATTAATGACCGTCTTTGCCTTCATCCTTCATCCTTCATCCTTACCAACGGCAAGGATTGCGCCTTACTCGACTTTTTACAACTTTTCACTCCTCAACTTGGCTGTTTGCCGTTGCTGTTGCGTTTTCTTTTCAGCACATTTCATTTATTTATGAGTAACTTGACTTTAATTAATGTATTTATCGCTCCAATAAGTCGCACATAACTCACAGATAGTCCGCCCATTTGGCTGCCTAAAGATCCGATACATACAGACCGTACAGTAATTATCCACAAACAGTGGCTCTTACCGGTTTTGACCCACGTTATATTACACATTTCATTTTAACATTCAAGCATCCTTAACATTTGTATATAATTATTTATTAGTTTTTTATTGATTGACTTTTATAATGCTCAGCAAGTTTAGGCCAAGGTGCTGCTGAGAATAGAACCGGGAAGTTATCGATATAGATATATATAATATACTTATATTATAAAAATGGTTGTAAAAATAATCATAGTTTTTATGTAGCTTAACTAGCTTTCAAATTCGCTTTGTGCCTCAAACTTAAATCTCGCCTTTAACCTTTATTCGCAAATCTGATTAGGTTCGAACCTTCAAATGAACCTTTTAAATGAGATTTAATTTTTTCCTATTTTGTTGCTTAAATTTTAATAAGAATTAAAATTGATTTATTTTTCAATACATTTGTAATAAAGATTATTCTTAAACTAAAAAAATACTTTAAATAAACAAAATAAGCGAAGAATTCATGATATAGAAATAATTGAAGTTCCATGTTCGAACCTTGCGAAATATGTATTGCTTTACTGCAAGGGTATTAGGTCTTTGGCATTTTAAAGATAGTTTTTGCAACTAGTGCTTACTGATACTTGGAACTTTGTTCATTGTTCATTGTTTGTTAAGTGCTTTAACAACCTTTGACACACACACACACACACACACACACACGCACCCGCACACCCGCACATACAGCAGATAGCGTATTTAGGCAATGCTTCTGTTGTATATGGATTAGCTTATGGGCGTGGCATGGCCCATAAAACTTTTGTCAACCGTCTGTCTATCTCTCTCTTTTTGTTCCATAGTCTGTCTGTCTGTCTGTATGTCTGTATGTCTGTATGTCTGTATGTGTATGTATGCCTGGTCATTCGCTTTCAAGTTTTGTCTCATTAGAAAATCTTTGTAATTCCCGTTCGCATTGTGTTTACGTCGAGCTTGGCAAACTTTGAGCTTAACCGGCGCCAACTCCAACTCCAGTTCCAGTTCCAGCTGCAGCTCAGTATTTTAAATTATATTATTATTTGTCGGTGTCAGTTACTTAAGCTTTTGCGCTTGTCCTTCAACTTCCCCAGTTGCTTGTACAGCATGGAATTGGCCTCAACCCCCCCCACAGTCAATTAGGCACAGCAGATACCTGTCCAGTTTACCAAGTAACTTGAGCTGCAACTGCCAATCCCCGTCCCCCCCTCTCGCCTGCCTCGTTAAATTATGCGCACTTTACATTTTGTGGCTTTCGGAATTCAACATTTTTGTGAAGCAGACAAACTTTTGGATGATTATTTACTTAGTTCTCTGAACGTGAATTTAACGAAATCATTTTGTATCTTAAGCACAAATGAATTACTTAAGTAGAGAGACAGCAACAGCAACAGAAACAGAAACAAAGACAACTAGCTAAAGCCAAAGCAGATGAAGCTGCCAACGTGGACAGGAGCTGGCAGGAGCTCCCAAATTGTTTGTGGCCAGGTTGGAAATTGCAAAAGCTGCCAGCGAACAATTGAAACAATAACACACAGATAAGAAGCAGAAACATCAGTGTACGGAGTGTAGAAGAAGGAGAAGGAGAAGATGGAGCAGCAGACCTTGAGGTGTGTGCCTTGTTTTGGGCGTGGCTTGGCCCCTAATAGAAAAGCGATAAGCGTTTTTGTTGCCCCAATTCCATGGAGAGTCATTCAAAAAGGTCACTCGGGCCGAGGCGCGGGCAGGCTGCCAACAGGCGGGGGGAGGGGTTGAGATTACACAATTGAAGGTCAAGTTTAGCCAAAGAAATGGCTTAAAAGGCGCACACACAAAACGGCAACAAAAATTGCATATAAAATAAGGAAACGGAGACGCTTCGCTAACCAGGAGGTTTTGTTCACGGGCAAACGCGGTGCAGGGTAAAAGGCAAGTTCCTGGAAAGCTGACTATCGAGGAAACAGCAGCGGTCACATTAATATGATTAAAGGCAGCTCATAATTGTGGCATAAACAGCAAGAGAGGGAGTGAGAGTGCGAAAACAAAAGAGAGTGTTGGGGGAGAGAAAGAGGGACAGAAAGAACTTAGCCAGTTGTCGGTTCTGGTCCTGAGTTTTTGGCCATTAGAAGTTGGTCGCGTGTGCGGCGAGGCGATAACTGCGCAAAGGAGAAAAATAAAAAAAATCAGGTAGTGCCCATAATAGTATTCGAATTGGGATTGGAACAGAAGGCGAGGCGCATCAAAAACAAAAGCATAGAAAATGGGGTTAATGAGAGGCTGATGAATAGACAATGAGATGATATTGCACAATAAAAAAGAGAAGAGGAAGACAATAAAATTGACCAAATATCAAAGAAATGAAAAGAATGTCGAAATGGTAAAAGTAAATTAAAGTCAAGTCAATAAAAAGCAAGTTAAAACAAGTAAGATTACTCTAGTCGGGACCTCCCGACTAGGAGATACCCTGAACCCAGCATTTAACACATACACACAACCTCTCGGCACTAAATAAGTATTAAGATAGTTAAAAATAAAAAAAAAATTAATTCGCAATTAACAACGAAAAATGAAATGCACCACGGCTTGACCGTGAA
>SCDY01000905.1:45236-80057 GCA_004143825.1 Drosophila micromelanica | reverse complement strand
AATTAATAAACATATTCTGGCCAAATATTAAATACCCTTTCAACTTCAATTATGCAATATTTATATAATATGCTGCCAGAATTTATTGGCGCAACTTGATAAATCAGCCAAAAAATATAAAAAAAAAAAAAAACAAAAATTAATAAACATATTCTGGCCAAATATTAAATACCCTTTCAACTTAAACTATGCAATATTTATATAATATGCTGCAGAATTTATTGGCGTAACTTGAGAAATTAGCCAAAAAGAAATATGAAAAAACAAAAATTAATAAACATATTCTGGCCAAATAATAAATACCCTTTCAACTTCAATTATGCAATATTTACATAAATTAAAATTGTTCATACGAAAATCTGTTTATGCATTTGGTTAGAGTATAAACAACTATGTAAATTATTATGGCCACAAATTTCACTACGATAAAATGTGTTGTTAACGCCTCCGACAAAGTGATGTTAAACTTTCCGGCATTTGGCCAGCGGCAAACGGAGAAACCCACAGGGAAAACGCTGCGAGACATAAACTCTTTGTGGAGCTTCCAAAATGCTGCGCAATTTACAACCGTTTGCTGCCGAAAAAACCAACAGCAAAAAAAATTCGACTACAGCGCGCTGCCCACGCAGCCCATAAATAAGTCAGCATCAGCATCAGCAACAGCAACAGCAGCCGAGTCCGCTTAGCGCAGCAGTTGGCAATAAATCTGGGCGCGTGGGCCGTCGTGCGACAAATGTCAGCGGTAAATGAGGCCACGCCCCGAAAAAAAAAACTGCGTCATCAAGTAGCAGGAAGCACTAGAACCAGATTATACACACATCCATCTCGTGTTGGCCACCATGAGTGCGTATTTAGCGGCATTTCAATTTCAATAAGCCCCCCAATTTTATGACTCAACTGAAGTGGCCAAAAACTATCAAAAGAAAGCTATTAAAGAAAAGTGAGCGCAACATTTTTTTTTTATTTATAATCTGTTTACGGCCACAGAACTAGGCCTCATTACCATATGTGACAGCCATAAGCGATTGATGCGGCCAACGCATTTAGCACTTGGCTTCAATTTGCCAATAAATTGACACATTTGGCACAGGCTCAGCGAAATTTTTGGATTCTATTTTAAGCCGAGGCAACACATCCATTCCAAACTGACAGCAATTGCCGATGTGGCAGCAGATTAAAGAGGCTGGCAAAAGAACTCTGGCTGCTGCAGCGAGAGCAGGCTCAAATTGAGGTATGCGCGATCCTATAATATCCAATATATAATATTATGGCATTTGCACTTGACAGCAACAACTAAAAAATGGTATCTTTTAAATTTTATAAATTTTGTATTAACTGATAAAAGTTTTAGAGCACCGAAAATTGAGTAGAAAATAAATCTAGGCACATTCTTCAATTTATTTGAATATATATATTTTTTAATATATATTTTTTAATTCTAACGATCAAAGTGTTTTTCAGCCAAAAATGGTTGCGACACATTTTTAACTAATTAACCTTTTTTTTTAATTTAGATACAGCTTTAAACCATTTTTATTTATTTTTTTTAAACTCACCCATAAAAAACCAAAGCTTGCACTTTTCAACTGGTAGCTGAAATGAGAAAAATTCAAACAAAATTTATTAGACAAGTGAAGCACATTTTTGGAATATAAACTTAAGCCTCAGTTGGTTATTATGTATTATGACCATACACACAAATCAGCGCAAATGTTTAGAAAACAATTTAGCTGCATCGCAGATTTTTCTAAATTATGCGCAATTTGTCACGTCAGTTGTTGACTTAAATTATCACTCGAAACTGATCTATGGGCTGTTTGAGCGCACACTTTCTATGACAAATTTGCGGCTACCAGCGCTCAAATTAGACTCAAAATCATGTATGTACATACGCTTTAAGCGGCAGCAACAACAACAACACGTACTGCGATTCGCTTGTTAACTCATCCAAAAAGTAAACCACATTCTTTAGAGCATTTGAAAAAGCAGTAGAAGAGGAGTAGAAACAAAAATAAAGCAAAAAAAAAAGTAAGATACACAAAACAACATGCGAGGCACAAAAAAAAAACAGCAGCAACAACAACAAATGTTGGAACAAAAAACACGTTCAGCGCGTGTAGCAGCATGAGGCAAACATGAAAGGGGGCAGCAGCAGGCGTGGCATGGCTTTGACTGTGGCTTTAACTGTGGCTGCTGCAAATGCAAAACAACACTGAAAGACGAGAAATCTGGCTACTGTAATTTGTCTGCCCCGCCATAGACACAGACACGCGCTCGGGCGGCCGATTTCAATTCGGTGTCCAAGTGCGAGTCCAACTGCAAGGAGGGGGAGGGGGGTATGAGGATGCGGGGCACTCTACAATTGCTGCTCCACTTTAAAGTGTATGTGTGTGTGTGTGTTTGTGTAGCTCGTTGTGCGCCTCTCTGTCTCCAACTATTTGGCTCCAAACAACGTCTAACAACAGCGACGTCGCTTGGCCGCCTTTGTCGCTGAGGTCAATTTTTATGTTGCAGCCATTTTTCAAGAAAAAACACACACACAAAAAACTTCGTTTATAACAATTTTTTTTATATATTTTATTTTCGTGCCAGCAACATTTTTTATATTGTCTGGCGCACTTAAAGTTACGTATCTAAGTGTTCTCTCTCTGAGTGTGTGTGTGTGTGTGTGTGTGTGTGTGGGCTTTGTTGCAGAGTGCAGCCAACTTTTCAAGCTTGCCACTTGGCCGGCAAACACTTCAACTTCAACTTCAACTGCAGCTACAAACTGCCTCAATTGCTTGACACTTCAGTTGTAATTAGTTTTGTGGCCATGCATAAAAATTTCATTAAGTTTTTAATAGCCAACATGTACAACAAGCCACGTGCTCAAATGTTGTTTTCAAACTGGTTATGGATTTTGACCACAACAAGGAATTAAATACGAAATTAAAATAAATAAAAATCTCTTCAACTCTTTTTTATAAAAAAGGATTTATTAATAAGCTGGCAAATTTTTTGTTATAATAGTATCTAGAATATAAATTTTATAAATTTTAAATTCATGACTTCTGCTGCGCCCAAAATAATCGGCATTTAATAAAGTTTTTTTTTTCCGATATTCCCAGTATGATATGAAACTAATGACATTATTTACATGCAACCTTGAACTATTGGTAGAAAAAAGTTTTCGACAAGCAGACATAATAAACAAGCCTTGGGAACACGGACACGGACACACACAAGTGCAACCAATTGTTGCAATAAATTGGCTCCGGTTGAAGCCTGTTCTTCGCTGGCGCTTTCAAGTGTCTGCCAATCAAGGCAAATCAAGTTGAAATTATTGACAATAACTATAATAGCAAATAATAATTCGCTGATGTTGTTGTTGCTGTTGTTTTTTTGCATGTGGCATGCAACATTGTCTGCCAAGGGCCAAACAACACCAACACAAGAAAAGTGAAAATTCTTGTTGCCGTTTCCCAAGTGAAACTGCAAGGCAGGTGAAATATATTTGTATCTGATACTTTTACTTGCCATTAAGCAGGGCTTTCATATATGCCACAGCACATGAAGTAGCTGTTGTTCGTTGTTGCTGCTGCTGCTGTTCGCACATTTTCCCATTTGTGCCCGGCATGAGTTTTCATAAATTTTGTTGCTGCTTCTGTGCAGCATTACATTTGATTACAAACTGTGCAGCCGACATGTGCCACTTTTTGTTGCAGTTGAAAGTAAAATGATACAGCCGCAAAAACACAACTGTAACTGAGCATGCCGCATGTGGCATGAGTAGCATAAATACGTACAAAACCCTAAAACCTATGTACTAACAACAAGTAGAACACATGGCAGCAACAACAGCAGCAGCAACAACAACATCAACAACAACAACAATAACAACAACTGTTGCTTGCATGTTGTAAACTTTCAAAGGCATCGAATATGCAGCAACTGCTTTTACCAGCAAAAATATGAAAAGTTTAAATATATACAGGTAATTACCTGGGCACAGGTTGTTGCCAGTTTGCTGCTGTTGCTGCTGCTGCATCAACTCCATTAAGAAAAGCAACAACAACAAAAAAGGCACCAAAAGGCAAAAACAAATCAAATAAACGCTAGAGTGTCTCTAATTAAATTCCTTTAGATATAATATTGTGCTGCTTACAAATATAGAAAGAGATGGAGCGAGGAGAGAGAAAGAGACGGAGATAAAGCGAAGTTCAGTCCAAGTCTTTGGCAAACACTTTTCAGATATTGCCACAATTTGTGCATTTGCGTAAAAAAGTTTCAATGTATGCAAAAGTATGAAAAGAAAGTAAGCATTTGTGTAGGGCATATACGACTAGCCAAATACACTATAGGTAATAAAAAGTTATGAATGCATACACTTTAAATAATGTTTAATTCAATTTTGAAAATATTTTATTATTTATGTACATTACAAACTGCTTCACACAACTAACATGCCCCCATTTGCAGTGTATTCGAAAAGTATTAAAAAGATATATTTTTTTCTGCGAGAGCAAAGTTCATCAAAACGACATAACTGCGGTTGGCAACGAGCAACAAATGAAGCCAACAAGGTTCGGCCAACCACTCAACGGAGCCACTGAGCCACCGAAACCACCCAACGACCACCCACTAACATAATGGCTGGCGGAGCTGGCGGTAAATGGAACGCAATAGCTGCCACAGATTGGCGAGGATTGAGAACGGGCCACTTGTGCGCAATTTTGTGTGGCAAACAATGCATATGACAAACTTTTGTCAATTTATTAAAAACTTTTGCGCGCACAAAGTTAACCTGATTCCCAGGAGAGCGTGCGCGATTTTATGGAGAAGGGGGAAAGAGCGGGGCGAAAAGTGAGCCACAAAGGCGCAATTGCAATTGCAATGGCTGAAACTGGTCAGTCAAGAGCAAACAAGAGAGGAGCCAGAACACCACAGAACAGCAGCAACATATCCAACAGCAACATCAAACAACTTTCGTTGTTGTCGTTTATAAAACGAGCGCATAAATTTATGATAACAACAGACAAAGGCAAGCGGCCAATTGGCCAAGTGATTGCACATCCCGAGCTGCTGCATCCGCGTTGCAGTGCCAGTTGACCAACTGGTCGCCGAAGCTGTTGCAGTTATGAATTATGTCAAATGGCATAATTGCCAACTCTCAGCAACGCTCTCAGGTCTCGGCCATGGCTTTAACATCAACAGCAACATCATTGTTGTCGTTGCTGGTGGTTTTTGGAAAAGCGTAAAGCAGGAAGCAATAAATTCTATGCATTGCACTCGATACAATTTGTATCTGATAGATAGCCAGATACATAGATACTCCCCGATCGATGCCAGGTTAGCAGCCTGGACGGAAATGCGCACAGCTGTTGTTGGCCTGGCCAATTGTGGGCCTGCTCCCCCACTCCACAACTCCTCACCTGCAACTAATGATCGCTTTGGCAGGCCGCGTGCAGTTTAATTAAATTTAGTTTTAGCTTCTTTTTTTTTTTGCTTTTAGCCTGCTTAACGGTACATGGCTAAATTGTTGGCAATTTGTTCTGCACGTCGTGGCCATAAATTTGCATTTATCTCTTACAGTTAGAGCCACGCACACACACACACACACTCTCAATTCAATTCCCATTCTTGCTTGCAATTTCAAGTACCTTGTCCGTCTTGGCCATGTTTGTTTGTGTTACTTTCGCCGGCACTGAAGCGACTCCAACGCAACAAATTTGTACTCTAATTATCAGCAGCAGCAGCAGACTTTGGCTAACATTTCACACTCACTTTTACCTGACGAGGGTCTCGTTGTTGTCATAATGCCTCACCTGCTGCTTTCGAAGGCCGCCCCCACCTCAAGCTCCTTCTCTTTACCACTCACTCAGTCTGTCTCTTTTGCTCTGGTCATGCAACTGAATCTGAATCTGAATCTGAGAACGCGCCAGTGAAAAGTGAAAAGTCATTAAAAAGGCAAAGAAAAGCGAAAACTGGCAAACAGCAGGCGAAGTATGAGCACAAGGCATTTTCCTACCAACCACCCGCCAGCCGCCAGAAAACCCAACACTCTGCGGCAGAGGCTGTGGAAATTTTGTCACTGATATGACGAGGGGGTCACAAAAGTCTTCGCCTTTTGATGTGTTAAAAAATGTACATTTTTATGCGAATCGATAAATTTAATACCCCAAGGGAAAACTGGCCAGAACAGGAAACATATACAAAAAAAAAAACATTGCAGCTGGGTGTAACCAACAGCGCAATACTCGTTCACAGTGTTAAAGCATGTGTGTGCACATTAGAAATCGGAATCAGAATTTCTAAAAAAAATCATAACTAAAATAACATCAAACATGAAAATCGGATCACTTTTGACAAAGTTGTGGGAGTTTGAAATGTGGGAGCTATAGATCCGAGAGTTTTGCATGTCAAAATTTTCGTTAGCTTTGGCATGATTTTTGACCTAACATTTGACCCTCTCAAAATCGACTTTAATGTAGTTTTTTATACTAATTATGACAAATACAATCGATTAAAACCATAAACTCGAAAATCTAAATTTTGAAAAAAAATTTTTTTTTTAAATTAACAAGAACATTTTGACAAAAAAAAAAAAAATAAATATTCTCAAAAATTCATAAATTTTAAATGTGGAATCAATATATAGGACAAAACATGATCAAAATGGCATCGAACATGAAAATCGGTTCAGTTTTGACAATGTAATGGCAGTTTGAAATATGGGAGCTATGGATCGAGCGTTGTACATGTCAAAATTTTCGTCAATTTTAACATGATATTTTGACCAAAAAATGAAAAAAAAATTTTTTTTTAAATTTACAAGGGGGGGGGGGGTACACGCTATTTTGACCAAAAAATGAAAAAAAAAAATTTTTCAAAAATTCATAAATTTTAAATGTAGAATCAATCTGTAGGACAAATCATGATCAAAATGCCATCGAACGTAAAAATCGGTTTGCTTTTGACAAAGTTATGGGAGTTTGAAGTGTGGGATCTACGGGATCCGAGATCTTAAAATGTCAAAAATTTTGTCAATTTTAACATGATTTTTGACCAAAAATTTGATCCTCCCAAAATCGACTTTAATTTTGTTTTTTAAACTATTTATGACAAATACAATCGATTAAAACCATAGACTCGCAAATCTAAATTTTGAAAAAAAAAATTTTTTGAAAATTTACAAAAACAATGAAAAAAATTTTTTTTGAAAATTTAAAAGGGGGGAGTACACGCTTTTTTGACCAAAAAATGAAAAAAAAATTTTCAAAAATTCATAAATTTTAAATGTAGAATCCATCTATAGGATAAATCATGATCAAAATGCCATCAACGTAAATATCGGTTCAGTTTTGACAATGTTATGGGAGTTAAAAGTATTGGAGAGTCGAGAGTTTAACAAGTTTAACCTTACATATATTTGAGATACTCTACAAAGTACTGAAACACAATGTGATATTTAATAGAGTACAAGTCCGGATATATTGTGGGCAACCTTTTCAACGCCCTGCGCAACATTTGTTCATTGAAGGGAACGAGCCGCAGCAGATGGCAGCGCCGTTGAGGGCTGCCATATTGTTTTCAAACTTGCAGTCAAAGCCCACACATGCCCCACAAGTATCTACTTATGAGAGTGTGCGCTATGTGTATGTGTGTGTGTGTGTGTGTGCGCGCGCACTTCGAATTGAGGTTATTAGTAACAAGGCCGAAGTTGCATTTCATTTTGCTAAGGGCTACACTTGGGGAAGTTAGCGGTTGGAGGCGGGGGGCCCCCAACAAAAGTTTGCGGAAAGCGAAAACTTTTTGCACACATTTTCAATGATAATTTATGTCTAATATTTGAATACAATTGCAGCAGCAGCAGCAGCAACCACAACAACAGTAGCAGCAGCAGCAGCAGCAACAGCTGCTCAATTTCGTAGCGAGTGTTTTCAATTTTTCCAGCCAAGAGCAAAAACAATGCCAATGTGTGTAAATGATGTCGAATGCATGAATAAAAGTCGGAAACTCATAACTCTGTCAGCTCATTGTTGCCACATTGCATGTATCTGTATATACTGTGTGTGTCTTTGTATCCTGTATCTGTGTATCTTTTCATAATTTAGCCATGTGCGTGTGTGTGCATTTGCTAAATGCTCATAAAATATTTACGAGTCAGGGCCTAAAACTTTTATATGACAATTATTTAATGTGCAATGCAAAATGTTTATTATTTTAATGCTTCCAGATGTCTATTTCGAGCACCTGAAGCCAAAGTAATTGCTTCAGATAGAAACATAACCAAAAACCAATAAACGTTCTAGAAATATCAAAAGTAATAAAGTAATAACTGCAACTGTACATTTATGATGGCCATAAAAACGTGGTCGACCATGTTTGACTGCTGCTCACAACTGTGCAAGATTATATGAATATATTCATTTAATTTGCACCACAACGCAAACTTGGTTTCTCTTCCTGATTTTTGCAAAAATTTCAGCCCTAAATTCTCACAAATCTTAAAAAAATTTTATGAGCTCACAATATGACATCACAAGCTCGAATCTTGCTAAATACGCATTGATTCAGCCCAACAAAAAAATGTAGAGTTCTTCAATCTATGACATTCAAATGGCTATAATTAAACAAAATTAGCGGCCTTTAAAAAAGAAAACAAAAACTGCCAACGAATTCCAAAATTTATACGTTATACAAACACCAAATTGGCATTCGCAATCGCATTTGTATGTAAACAATACAAAGTCGAATTTAATTTGCATGATTCCAAATCGTTTCGTAAGAACCAGAAAAAAACAAACTTAAAAGACAACAAAATAAGAATGAAAACAACATCAAATAAATTATGTGAGTATTTCGAAAGAACCTTTTTGTTGCAACAGCGGCTGCCACGCCCCTTCGAGCATGGCCCAAAAAGCAAGGCCAATAGCCTGAAAATGTATATATTATTTTATGAAATTGATGCGGCTTGCTGCATTTGGCTTCCACTGGCAAAAAAACGTTTGCTGCGTTATTTTTGGCCGAGCTGAAAATCGCCTCGAATTAAATGCTGCTATCAAGTGATGAATAATAAGCACTGGCCAAAAACTGGCCAAACATTTAATTACAAAAACGTCGCGGCCTGCAATAAATTTTGTGTTTGCCTTTGTGCCGCCCCAGGCCAATGAATAAGCCCGGCACAAAAACATATATATATATACTACATATTTCTGTAGCAGAAACAAAGTACAATTTGCCACTTTGTTGGAGCGCCTTTGTTTATCAAAAGTGCGCTCAAAAGTTGCACGCTCATCTTTATCCTTATAGTCGGGTCTTAGCCTTGCATAAATATGTTTTTATTTATAAGTTGGCCGAAACCACGGCCACTTTTGAGCCCATGCACAAAACTTTTTCAAAGCCAAAATTTGTAGCCCTGGTCGCCGCCAAGTTGCAGCTACTGCTCTGGGCCAAAAGAGAGCAATTTACCCCTCACAAAAAAAAATACAAAAAATAAGAGTATAATAAATGAAAGAATATACAGAGAGAAAAGAGGTAGAAGAAGCAGCAGCAGCAGCAAGTGAAACAACTTTTTTGTTGCCGCTTGGCTGCGCTCTCGCAGCAGTCAGCTACTGCGACAAAGTGTTTGCCAGAATTGCCATTGCCTGGCTTCGCTTCGGACCCAGGACTTATTTACTTTTATTTTCTCTGCATTTATTTCAAATGGAATATACTTGTAAGCCCTGGCTGAGCGTATTAAAACTTTCCCACTATCTTTAGGAATAAACAAAATCAAAAAACAGAACTGAGAAAACTAGCAGCTTATGGTATGATGATCAGCTGAGTATTGGCAATTCAGGCTGATTCCACACACAAAACAACTACTAGTTTCATTAAGTAAACCATTGAATTAAATTGGCTGTTAAATTTCATGAATGGAATCGTTTCAAATCAATTTTTAGCAAACATTTTTTAAGTTTAATTTTAAATAAAAACCTGATGATATTAATTTTGAACGTAATCTATTGTTTATAAGGCAGCGAGGCCTTGCAAAACCACACAATAAAATCGAATACAAAAATAATAATTTTATAAGCTGATCTATTTTGCTATTTAGAACTAGTTTTGAAATAGTTGCCGAGTATAATTTTGCATATGAAAGAAGATCTAGTTAAACATCGTGTTAAGAATGTAGTCAAATTTTTAATTTTTTTTTTTTTATTTTTCTTTAAAATATCAATCATACTCAACTAATGCCAAATTTTTACAAATTGTATATCGTGAATTTATTATTTAATTTAATATTGCATTTGTTTAGAAAGGTCATCTAGTTAGACTTCACATTAATGTTTCTGTCAACTTCACTATTTTATTTTATTATTGATTATAAATATAAATCATATCCAGCTAATGCCAAGTTTATACAAATTGTAAATCGTGAATTTATTACTTAATTTAATGTTGAATTTGCTTAGAAAGCTTAAACAGTTAGACCTCTTGTTAAAATGGTTCTCAACTTTACTCTTTTGTTTTATTATTGAATAAAATATAAATCATATTCAGCTAATGCAAAATTTATACAAATTGTACATTGTGAATTTCTTACTTAATTTAATGTTGCATTCATGTTATGCTAAGTCAATTAATTTGTAAGAACATTGTCTTGAATTATATTTTATATTTTATAAATGCAGCCAGATGAGCGTGGCCAAAAGCAGTTTGTTTGTTGCCAGTCTCAGCGCACCTCACAGCTCACCTGAGCTCAGCTCACCTTTTGGTAGCCGCAGGTATTATGCCTTTATGCCATACACATAGCTTATTAAAATTTATATTAAAAGTGCAGAAATTGCATTTAAAGCGAAAATGCAACCGCAAACGACGACCGCAACTTAATTTCATTTTAATTAAAACTGCGAATGCGAAATGCTCGTTTTTGCTCCATGGAGGATTCCAAATTGTGCATAAATATGTCAATGTATGGCCCCAGGGGGAAACTGTGAAATTGCTGCACGTTGTCGACACACCTATCTATATATCTACCTAACTAACTATCTATCTATGTATCTATCTATCAGTGCTGAGCCAGCGGCAAACGCTGCGTATGCGTAACATCGCCTAATGACCTCAGCAGCTGACGCAAAGTGTCGAATTTGGTGTCGGACCACGCCCAGCAATGCCGCGACGGGGCACGTGTCGCCCGAAGGTTGCAAACACGGATATTCACGGCTATTCATATATATACAGATACAGATACTTTGCTTGCTTTAATCAAGTGCGCGCCTAGCACGAAAAGTGCTCGCCACATTTCAGCCCAATAAATTTGAGACGAGTCGGGCTTTTTATCAGCTACGTCACCATGTTCTGTGCATGTTTATGGCCAGAACGAAAATGCCAACACACAAAAGGCAATGTGGTAAAAATACTTTGCATGCCACAACTAACCAGCTCGAGTGAGCTGCTTTTGCTTGTTTGCTTATTTTTTTTTTTTTTTTTTGTTGCTTTTTTTGCTTTTTGCCTTCGCCTTTGGCTTTGGCTTTTTTTGCCTGATGTCAGCCAAAGTTTCATATGTCATAATTTTATCAGGCAACAAAAAAGGCAAGTGATGCCTATCTGTATGTGTGTGTGTGTGTGTGTGTGTGAGTGTGAGTGTGCTTGGCAGCCCTAAAGTGGAAGCCATTCATGACAAGCAGGCATTAAGAGAGCTGCGACAGGAATGAATTCAGCCCCACCCCCCTTCCCGAAAGTCCCGCCTTGGACAGCAGGTGCACCAGGCGAGACCGTACTCTTGTTGTTGTTTTATTTTATTTATTTATTTATTCTTATTATTATTTTTTTTTTTTTGCTTGTTGGACATGCTAACAGGTACATTTGCAGCGCTGACTTTGATTACAAGTTCAGGCCAAATTTAGTGTTATGTTTCGGCCCTTTTTGCAACGCGGCGCAGTCACTTAAAGCCCAAGCATTTTATTAACTATTTAGCTGGCAGCGACGGCGCCATTTTCTCACTCTCTCAAGCGCTCGCAACATATTTCTTCAATTTGCAGCAAGCGGTGGCAGCAACAACTATGAAAAATATGATGTTATTTTTAACACACTGAAAGCGTGTGGAAAAGCTATTTTTAGCTGGCAAGCGATCGAGAAAAGCAAAAAGTGGAAAGAAAAAAACACACACACACACAGACACAGGAAACTTGTGGTTAAAAGGCGGCAGCAAACTGAAGGAACAGCACTTGCCACTTGCCACTTGCCACTTGCAACTTGCCACAACCAGTAAGGCAAACGACTTTGGTTTTTTGTGTCGCCGCACTGTGGACTTGGAATTGCGTGTTTTAATATAAATATGGCCAATAAATTGCGCCGTTCAAATGTCGTTTCCGCCGCTAAGCAAGTGCGATAAAAGGGCGCACAAAAAAAAGATTAAATAATGATCGAAATTGTTAAATCATTTTTTTTTTTAATTTTTTTTTTTAAAAAAAACGATTTTCTGGCTGAACAACTGAATATTTATTTTATTTTTTGGTATCTCAGTGTGTTAGCTAAAGCAAACAGTTAAAATTGGAAACAGTCGGAAACACACACACACACACGCACACACACTCTTCAAAGCTGTGCAAGCAGCGCCGCAAACACGTTGCACAAATATTCAGATGCGGGGGCCGGAACAGGCTGTGGACAAGTGGACAACTGGACACGGGGAACATGGGAATATGGCAATAACGGCACATGCCACATGGCGCAGCAAAATACCAAAAACGCAACGAAAGAGATGAGAAAAAACAACACACATAAAAAACTAACAACAAATCTAGTGACATATTCAGCTAACAACAACAACAAACCACAAAAGCATTTGCAAAAGTTTTCGCCATGAAATTTAAAACACTATGCTGATCGCAGGGGCGTGGCAAAAAGGGGGGATGGAACGCATTGGCATGTTGAATGCAACGATAAAACGCTAAACGCATATTAAAACAGCAACAAACACAAACAAACATTTGTCGCGGGAGGGGTGGAGGGGGGTGGCTGGGTGTTGATTTGTTGGCCATGTGGCGTGGCAAAAACCAACTGCAAACATTCGCTCGCTAAGAGAAGCGCACGTAATGCGCCAAAAAAGAAAATCTAAAGATTGAAACTGAAACAAATAAAATCGCAAAAGTTTCGTGAAAGGGATTTACGAGTGTGTGCATATTAAATCAGTGCAAAAAATCAATGCACCAACGGAGAGGGGAGTTTTGGGGAGGGGGAGGGGCGCATAAAATATGCAGCAATTTAGGTAAGGCCAGTGAAAAACTTTTTCTTGCATAAAATAGTAGCCATAACAAAATGCCAACATGCAAATCATTTATTAAATTCATTTCAGGAATTTGGAATACCCAAAACCAAAGCTCTGGAATTTTTCGTATAACAATATTTGAAATAAACCGAAAATTGTTCATAATTATTTATTGTTTTTAATATATAAAAGCCTTTCAAAAAAAAATGAATACAAAAAAAGTATATATTATCCTGCCAGCTGGCATTTCCGCAGACGCCTTTTCATATATCAATACCAAACTTTTATAAAGATATATTTTAAACGTCAGCTAGGCGTATTCAACAGCAAAGGCAGGAGGCAATTTCTTAAGTTTTTGGCACCCTAGTGTTAGCTTATTTTGTTGTTGTTGTTGTACTTATTGTGTTATTGTTGCACTATTAACAAGGCCGCCCCGAATATAAATTGTAATAAGCAAATCAAACCATGTCCAAAATTGAAAAAAAAAAAACAAAAAAAATAGTATTTCACACTTAATTGCTAACACAAAATATATATATATATAGAAATTACCCAACAGCGACGCAGTGATAAATTAATGAATCTGAACTGCAACCGTTAAGCTTTAGGTTTTTGTGGAGATTGAGACCGCAAGCCGTACCGAACCGCATTAAATTGCCCAACTGCCCAAACGAGTTTCCGGCACATATTCATTCGTAGTGTTGTCTGAGGGGACTTTATAGATGTATCTTATAGATACATATTTTTTTTCAGCTGTGCGCTAAACGAAACACACAAAACATGTTTCGGGTAATTTAAAAATTCAAATATTTAAGGCATGTGGCGTTTAGCTTTTTTTTTTTATTTATCTCTATCAATTTTTAATATATTTTTGTTGTTTATTTGAGTCAAGTTGCGGTAGGTCGGGCGAGTGTTGAAAAGTAAATTGAACTGAATTTGAAATTCAAATTTGTTGAAATTTTTTTTATTGATATATGCAAATATTTATGTGCGACGAGTTGTGGCAGCTACTTAAATGGTTTTAATTGAATTTAATTGAATTATGAACCGTTCGATCGTATAAAAAAAAAGCACAATTTTTTAGACCACTTGCTGAATAATGACAAATGAGCTTAACTTGGCCTTAAGCACACAAAATGTCATTGCACTTTAATAACTACTTAGTTGGTCAATGCACCTGAAGCAGAATTGTATCTTGTATCTTCTGGATGGCTATCTTTAAGTAAACATTTTTAAGACTTCTTCCCCAGGTCTTCCCAGCCAACTAAGGCTTCTTTGTGGTTAACTGTTAAGTCAACTGTCAACCCTTTGGTTAACTTGTTTATGGGCAATGCAGTTTCTTCGATTTCCATTAGCCAATTAAGAAACGTTTTACCTATGCGAGGGTCAGGACATTCCCCTATCAGTGTTCCGACTCAAACAAATTGCATAATGCCATTTAAATTGCAGACGCATAAATGTCACAAATGCTACAAATTGCAATACCAAATGAGCATCAATAAAAGCACTTTATGTCGCACACACACACACACACACAGCTGCAGTTAAGTAGCCTGCCCACTAAGCAAACATGGCAACATGTCTATTCCTGCAAAACGCCAAACATTGTCGTTGCTGTTGTTCCTGCCCCCGAGTCAGGAGCACAGAATACGAAACAGGAGAAAAAAAATTGCAATAACAACGCACAGCATGAAAGGCAAATGGAAAACAAACCCAACAGGCCTGCAAAACCTAACGAATCGAAATTCAATCAACGATCAATGAATCGAGTCATTTTGGGAGGCGACTCCAGGTGCGGCAGGGATGCGACGGTGGCGACTCACGGCGGCATTTAACATTTCCGTTGCCATTGTCGCAGTCCCAGGGCAATGCGGCAACAGCTGCCTCGCTGGCTGGTTGGCTGGTTGGCATCCTGCGTTGTCGCCTGCGGAAACTGTGCTTAGTGGCACAACGGATGTCACTGTTGCCACCGTCACAACCCACACACACACACACACACACACACAGAGAGAACAAGTGCAGCCCTATCCACCCTGCGGGCAGTCACTTAATTCAGTTTTCAGTTTTTAAGCTTGCTTCTCATGCATTTTGTTTTGCGTTCTGTTGCATAAATGTCGCTTCAACAGCAGCTAATCGGTTTTTGTGCAAATGTGAATTTGCATTTTAAATACCAACAATGAGTGCAGATGCAATTAAAACTAAAAAAAAAAACCAGATACACATGCATATACATATAAAGTTATAGATGCAGATACAAAACTGCATTTGGCACTCAATTTCAATAGCTGATTAGCCCAGCTAGATGAACATTAAGTGAACCGATTATGAGCAGGCTGCAACTGCAACTGGGAGCCATCTACATAAGTAATTAATTGCGTTTCTCTCCACAATTCATCCGCATCCACATCCACAACCCGCTTTATCATGATGAGCATCGTTTGTCGATTGCCAACTTCCTGCACATAAATTGCAAATGAGAGCTAAACTCCACTAGCAGGAGCTGATAGCCAGTTTGGCTAGAAGCCGGTTGGCTGGGAAATTATGAGAGGCGAGCAGCTGCCCCAAGTTGGCCCTGGGGAGCGCTTTGACAAACAATGTAGCTGACAAATGACGAATGCAATTTGTTTGTGCAAAAATTGCGAGCAGATTTAACATCAACTTAGTGAGCTGCTGCTGCATTTGAGTAGTGGCAAAATATTTGCAAATTAAGTCGCTGGGGAGCCTGCCGCTGCCGCTGAACTAAATAAACAAATAAATAAACAAGCTGGCAAACAGTCAAAACAAGCGTAACAAATGCGTTTAAACCGAGCACCGGGAACCGAGAAAACTGCACGAAAATTTCATCAGTGCGAGTGTTTTATTTTGGGCTCGGATATTACCCGGCTCAAACCGAAAAGGTAAACAACAAATAATAAAGTTGGATGGTGCCAATGTTGCGCTCACTCTCAATATATATGTATATATTTTTTATTAAAACTTACATGTCAGTCAAGCTTTAGCTGCGAGGGCTGTTTCAGCTGTTCGCCGCATGTCAGCAATTGTTTAAATTGCTTTGCGCATCTCCAACGAGCAGCATTTGTTTGCTCCAAAAATATAATATAAATTCTTACAAGTATTGCATTTAGAGAGGAGCGCGTGAAAATATAATAATACAAAAAAAATCTCTAAAATATATATTTATAAAAAAACTTTTAAAATTCAAACTTTATATGAAATAGGTAAATAAAAATCTATAAAATATATATTTATAAAAATAAACTTTTAAACTTTAAATTTTATTTTATATACATAGGTATATAAAAATCTTTAAAGTAAATATTTATAAAAAAAAAAACTTTTAAAATTCAAACTGCATCTCTTAAATATATATTAATAAAAATAAACTTTTAAAATTAAATTAAAATATATATTTTTTTATTTTTTTATTTATATTTTTATTATAATTTTACGACATTCATTTATTTTATACCAATTTAACATATAAGAAATTTTATTAGGTATTTTATTGAGTCCTGTTTTTGCCACTAGCTCGTGCTCGTGTCACGCAGCCAGCTCTAGAAAATAAGCTTAGGCAACTGTGCGCCATACTTTTTGCTAGCACACTCGCTGAGCAATTTTGCAGCCCTTTGCCTGTCCGTTCAATTGAGCACACATTACACATACGACACGTGGGTCTAAGGTACAAAATCCCTTGCCCAGTCTGTGCGCTGTCAGCAAAGTACAATTTTTTCGGGGCAGATGCTGCGAGTTTCTAAAAAAGGTTGGCAGCCCCCTCTGTCGGGGGATGCCTAAGCTGATTTGGCAGCTAGCAAAGCGGACAGCTGCTGCAGCTTTTCTTGCGACTGCTTCTTCTTATTTCTCGGAAAATGTGTGTGAAAAAGCCCAAAGCAAATTTCTACTAGACGCTGGCATTAACAGCGTGCACTTGAACTTGAGGCGCCATAAAAATGTTGCCGCATACTTATTTAATGTTGACAGATGACTATGCGTGTGTGTGTGTGTGTGTGTGTGCGTGTGTGTGCGTGTGCGTGTGTGCACACACTCATGACCTTAAACTTCAACTTGTTTTGTGGCCAACCGCCTCGCGAAACGCAGCTGCTGATGAAGACACGCAAAAAAAAGAGAAGCAAAATAAGCGAAGCGGCCAAAAGCAAACAGCCGCCAGGCACCAGGCAGGTGGCTGACGTCGATACACTGTGAGAAATTTGGCTGCGGTAAATGAAAATTGCAAATATGCAAAAGAAAAAAACGATTAATTTTTACCATCATTTTTCTGTCAGTGTAGCTCAGGCGAAACACGTTGATCGGACGCGCAAACGACATGAGCAATTAAAAATTTGTTAAATTAATTTTTGCAAATTTTTGTTGTTGTTTTTGTTGCTGCCGGAAAGGTAAAGAACCAGAGCCAGAACCAGAACCATAACGAGAAGGCCCAGCCGAGGCTTGGCTCGCTGCCTGACGAACCGTCCCGCATTTTGTGTAATTCATTAAGAGCGCTTGCCAGCTTTAGTTGGGCAAACGTTGCCCCTGCCACATGCCGCATGCCGCATGCCGCCTGCCTCATGGCAGCCTCCCTTTTTCAGCTCTTGCGTTTTATTGCTACACTTGACATTTTGTCAGCAGTTGCGTATTTTAATTTAATTCATTTTTATTAAATGCGGGCTCAGCTCAACAAGAGATGAGTGCACCGCCCCGTGACATGCCACGCCCACCCCTCACCCGACACCGGTCGCGGCCCAATGTCATTCTAAGTTGACATTTATTTCGTGCATTGCGCATACGCCGCGTATGGCAGCCTGAACAGACGCTGCGATGGCGGTTAGCCAAGTTTGTCAGAACTTTAGTTTGGTCCAGCCCGTCCGCCGTCTGTCCGACTGTCAGACGAACCATCAGAACGTAGTTCATGTGTGACCGTTGTGTGTGTGTGTGTGTGTGTGTGTTTATCTTCATTTGGGCTCTGACTCTGAGCTGAGAAACTTTAAACGTCATTGCAAATGGGTTTTTAGCCATGGCTGTGGATGCTGGCGCAGATTGGATTTTCGACTTTTGCGCTTAGAGACGCTCAACTTACATTGGCAATTCAATTAAAATACAATCCAGAAAAGAAGCTAAAACTTAAACGGTGTCGAACCGTGGCAAATGTATTCACTTTGGCCCAAGTCTGTGTGTGTGTGTGTGTGTGTTTGTAATTAAATAAAAAGTTTTCAGTGCTAAATAGAAACAGCTGGCAAAATGTTAATGACTTTGGTTACACAGGAAATGGCTAAAAGTCGACAGCCAAAGGTTGGCCCAGGAACACCCAGCTACAATTTAATCAACAACGACAAATTGCTTAAGGAGCTGCCAGCAAATTGACGAACCTTTTCAAAAACCTGGGCACGACCCGGCCACGAACTCGTTGGCAAGCCAATGGGCTGCCAGGCAAATCAATTGACCGTTGGTTAAAAAACCAAAAAAAAAAAAGGGCCACGACAAACTTGGCCCAAAATTTCAAATATAAACAATATGCAGCTGCAGTCGTTGACAGTTGTGCAAATCAGTTTTTGGCCAATTTCTAGCCGGCGGCCAAAAAGGCGAAGCCAAGACGTGATCGCATTCCAGTCAAGAAGCGGCCCAAAACTGAAACAATAAGCTCTTGTTGCTTTTGAGCGGCATTTTATTTGTTTTCTATTTATCTTTTTTTTCCCCCCAATTTTTGTTGGTGGCCGCATCGATCACGATCGCTGACTGACGACTGACATCACCCGTTGGCCGGGGGCATTGTGTCAGCTGCCCTTTCCTCGTTTCCTCCCCCGCAACCTCTATCAAAAAATAATGGTAAATCGATAATGCGCAGCAGCAACAACAGAGCAATCTTTTGTCTCTGTACAGATGTCATAGGTTGGCCCACAGAAATGAAAAATAAAAACAACAACTAAAAAACTCAAAGGTCGCTGGCCAAGTGTTGGCCCGGCTTGCATAAGCCAACTTGAACTTCGGGCCAAAACCAAAAAAAAAGCGATGCTAAAGCGAGACAATTGCACAATTAAAACTCAGCAACTAACCCACAGAAAAACAAACAAACAACAGTTAAAAATTAATACGGCTTATGCGGCACACAATTGACAAATAATTTTCAGCAGCAACAATGCAAATGCAGCCCAAAAAGTTGAGTCACTTTTAAACCGATTATCAGCCACAAAACGAAAAAAAAACAACCGAGTGAATAAAAATAAAAATGCTTTCAAACTCGTAAGCCAACAATTAAACAATTGCAGCCAGCAGCCAGCAATTTATGACCACTTTTATTTAGCTTTTTTAGCAGATAAGCAAAGTTTTCCAGCTGCGCACACATATGGAAAGCCCCAATTCGTAGGCCCCACAATGCCGCAGCGAATTAGGCGCAGCAACAACAGCAACTACCACAAAAATTTCTTACCATACAATTAGGTTCATTGTGGAGCCCAAAAAAATAAAAAAAATAAAAATCCGCATAATATGTCAAATGTCATTTGTCGAACAATCACGATCTGACGATGTTAGATAAGTTGTTCAGCAAAACTAGCAGCAAACGAAGAAAGATTAGAAAGAGAGAGAGACAGAGAGAGAGAGAGAGAAACAGAGATCAGTTAAATGACAGCCAGCTGGCGTCGCCTGTCGCATTTAAGTCCAATTCAATCAGACGACTGACGAAAATCAATTAAAGATACAATATATAAAAGCGGCGTTTATATATTCCATATCGCCACAGAAAATCAGTGCGTGTGCGAGTTAAGCTGCAGTCAAAGAAACAGAAACAGAAACAGACTGAGGAGCAGTAAAAGGGAAATTGCGGGGGGGTGGGTTGAGTGTAAAACAGGCCCGTTTCAGGGCCGCAACAGCGCCCATTATAAACGGTTTTATGAACCAGCTACAAACTGTATTAAATTTAAAGTTTGAAGAGATATAAATAAATAAATTAGGTTATTGAAAGATCTTAAAACTAGTTGGGAATAAGGAAACATAAGCTTATTATTTATTTTTAAAAGAGTTTAACTGGAGAATATATTGATTAATATTATTTTAGTACAATTTTAGTTAAATACTTAATTAATCATAAGCAACTCTCTGCTTATTTTAATTATTTAATAGAAAATTTGGCTACAAAAACTTATGAAATATAAATGCATCTTTATTTCTATAAATTCAAAAATTATAATTTAAAAAAAAAAAAACAATAAATGTTGGTCAGCGGTTTTTCACATTAAAAAAAACTGCATTTAATTAAAAATTTTTAAAATTTATAAAAACGGGGAAAACAACAGAAAACTTTTTATAAAGAAATTACTCGCATTTGCATATTTTTACTAAATATGAAAACTCAATTTCCATTAATAAAACTTGTTACTGAACTGCTTTAACCTTAAGCAATGTGAAAACACCTTGTTCCTGTTAACAATCTGTCATTAGCTGCATTTCAATAGAGTGCCTTGATTAGCTTACCCTTCGGCATTTTGACACCTTCAACCACCCCTCCCCCTTTTGAGCTGACTAGGTGTTGCCGTTGCTTTTACAACAATGCAACCCAAATCGATATGCAAAGCATGGTCTGAACTGCAATTGGCATCAACTACCTGCTTTTTACACACACACTCGCACACCCCCTTCCCTCATCCACTGTCATTGTCACCCCATCAACAATTGCCGACAAATCATTTGCCATTTGGCTGCGCTTCACTTTTTTTTGGCATTTTTTTCGCTGCGATTGCCAACGGCATGTGCCAAAAAATTGTTGAGCGCAATATGTCTGCAGCTCTCCAACTATCTAACTGTATATGTGTGTGTCTGCTGTCTGTCTGTCAGTCTATCGGTATTTCGAGGCTGCGTCGATTTCGTAACCGCAACAAAGAATTTACCTGTCACATTGTGTATCGAGCTATTTGTCACTTTGCCCGAATTGCCGCTGCAGTTGGCCATTTTTCACACCACACACATGTGTGTGCTTGTGTGTGTGTGTGTGTGTGTGCGTGTGTGTGTTGTGCCGCTGTAGGCGCGTGCCCCAAATTGCAGTCTGTGTCCGGTGCAGCAAATAAATAAATAACAACAAAAACCGGTTGCACCCCAAAAACCAAAAATATTGTGCGCAGCAAAAAGCATAAACATAACCAGGAAATTGTGCTCAAAACGAGGCGCAAATATGCTCTCTAAACTAGGAGAATTTAAAGGCTTTTTAAAAATTTGCAAATATTTCTATATATTTTTTTTTTTTTTGTAATAAATCAAATAATATTAAGTGTACTGGTATATATATTTTTCACTCATGACAAACAAACAAAAATATTGTGTGCAACAAAGCAACAAAAAATTATATTCAAAATGAAGCACAAATATGCTCTCTAAACTATTTGGAGACTTTAGATAATACAAATATTTCTAAACTTTTTTTTTCTAAATATATAAAAAATATTATTTACATTATATTGGTATGAAAAAAGCATTAGGATAACCGGGAAACTATATTCAAAACAAGGAACAAATATGCTCTATAAATTTGTCAGAGAATTCAAAAGGGTTGTGGAATAAATGCTGCATGTAAAAAATGCAAATATTTCCTTATAAATTAAATAATATTTATTATTTTGTTATATATATATATATAATATATATTCTGCACTCATGACAAACGCTGTGAAATAGCGAAAGTAGCCCGCGTTGACTTAACGAGTAAATAAATAAGTTACGATTTTTTTTTGACTGCAGCGCCAGCAGCTAATTAAATTATTGACTTTAGTTTCTGAAATGCATTTTTGCAGCAGGTTGGCATCAGTGCTGTGGTTGTTGTTGCTTTTGCAGCCTCTGAAAATATGTTTACCGTTTGACGTGGGCAGTCGACTGACCGTTCAACATGTTGCCATTTTATTTAATTTATTTATTTTTTGTTTGCTTGTTGCATAGTGTAAATAGTATGCACTTTTTGCTGAATTTGTTTGCAGAAATTGCGCATACGACGCGTGGGCTTCGGCCAAGCAATCAAATTGCGATGAGCATCAAATAAAACAATTGCAAAAAACAACAACAACAACAAGAAAAGCTGCAGCAGCAAAGCCTTTAAGCAATTACAATATTTGCATAGCAGCAAAAGCAATTTCCAATGCATTTTCCGGGCCACGTTTTTAACAAATTGCAAATATTACGAAATTATTTGAATAGATTTTTCTTCTCTATTTGCTGGCGCTGCAACCTTTGCAGTTAGCTAAGAAATTAAATTGACTTGTTTTATTTTATTTCGTTTTTAGGGATTTTGTGTGGAAAACTCGTCAGGACAGACGTAAAATCAGATGAGTTTCCAGTTCGCATTCAAATTGAGCAAAGGCATTCCGCACAACAAAAAAAAGATAGTATGTAAAATTGTTGTTTTTGTTGAAAATTCAAATATAAAAATCAATTTAAATATAAAAATATAAAAATAAATAATAACAAAAAAGCGATTTTAAAGGAGTTGCCTACTAAAATCATTTTATACCCTAAATATTGAGACAATGCATTAATGCATAAAATTAGTATATTTTACTGTAAAATAAATATATAAATATAAAAAGTTTAAATAAAGAATTCGGAAAAAATAATAATAACAAAATCGTGTATTTTCGAATTCAATTTAAAGTCTAACCTGCCCACTCAAATTTTTTAAATGGTCGATTTTTAATTTAATAATATAAATAATTTAATATAAAATACTTATAAATATGTTATATTTTGGTCTGAGCTAGGGTATTAACCAGTCGCCAAAGCTTAGTTTTTTCGCCTTTCATTTCTTGTTACCCGTTTTTTCTTATTTCCTAATTCATTTTGTTTTCATCATTATTGTCATCAATTGTTTGGCTTTGTTTGCCTTACTATATATCGATGATTATGTAATTATGAAAATTGTGTCTGATCTGTGGAACAGCAGCTTTCCTGACGAGGTGACTGCTTTCAATTTGTTAGAATCCCCCTCACCTCACCCAGCCCCTGCTAGCTGCAGCTTGTGAGGCCCACACGTAATTGAGCTGCTGAAATCTTGATAAAGCAGCTCCATAATTGAATATAATTCGTACAGAAGTTGGCAACGTTCTATGTTGACCTGAATTCGTGATTCCGTTTTGCCATTTACCAATTTCCCAGTGCCTTGAATACCATATATTTATATATACATATATATATATATGTACCATATTCTATCCGGCTCTTACAGTGATGGGAGTCCTAAAATTCATTAGCATGGGCCAGGCAAATATGATGAGCTTGCAACAAAGACACATTGCTTGCTTGTTGTTGCCACATGCAACATGTTATTTAAGCGTACATCATTCTCGGTTCTCAGACGCAGCTCGAATTGGAATTTCGATTTTTCACAAGTTCACATGTTGCATGCCCCCAAGCCAAAAGCCGCAAGTGCGTTGCGCCCCCGCCCGAAGTCGTGTCTGCAGCTTAAGTTGTAGTTGTTGCTGTTGTTGTTGTTGTGGCTGTGTTTCAAGTTGAAGTCCAAGTCGCGCTCAGCAGAGCGCAACGTTGCCGCCGACGCCGACGCCAACTTTGCGGCATTTCCATTTTCATTTTCACACGCGGTCATTAGAGTTGAACCCCACTTAAGAAGAGAGTGAGACTTGGACTTGGACTTGGCCAACTCCTTTAACCATTTTTCACACACACACACACACACACACAGACACAGACAAGCGCAGCAATCGCAGCAGAAATAAATTAAATTTAACTTGCATTTTTGCCCAGGCCTTGGCCCATGGGCAAGTCCAACATTATTGTTGTTGTTGTTGTTGCATTGTTGCTAGTTTTCCACAAGTTGGCACTCGAAATTGCAAGGGCCGCTCTCTAAGTACCTGGCTGCGCTGCATGTATCTAGCAGATACTTACTTAATACTTTTGTATCTGTATCTGTATCTGGCTGTTGTTGCCAACCTTCGAGCGCGTTCTGCCATATGCAAATTAAAATTAAAAGCCTTTTTGTACTGCTTAAGTTTAACTTTGGCTGCAGTCAGCCACTTGAGCAAGAAGAAGACCTAGACTTGGACTTGGACTTGTGGTTTTTTCTTGTTGTTGTTGTTGTTGCTGTTGTTGTTGTTGTTTTCTGCGCCTCGTCTTGCCTATGACTTTACAATTTGTTTGGCTTTTTTGCGGCCGCCGATAGGCTCTGAAGTGTGAAACATGCCTTCAACTTTACACACACACACACACACACACCACACACACACACACACACACACACACACACACACACACACACACACACACACACACACACACACACACACACACACACACACACACACACACAGACAGGCACACACACGTAGCCACAACTCAGCATAAAAATGACTTCGTCTTCGTTTAGTTTCTTGACTGTCATTCTACATTTGTATGTGTGTTTGAACTTCTTTAAGCGGAAGTTCAAGGCGTTCACTCAATTGTATCGTGTAATGAAATGTTTTATAAGTCAGACAACAGACAGCCAAACAAAGAAGACGCAGCTCGGACTCGCAGCTCGAGTTCGCATTAATAATTGCTCGTTTATTTAACAGTTGCGTTTGGGTCATTGGCTTCATCGGCTTGACTTAACTTGGCTTGAACCAAGACCCGCCGGCTACTTGTCATATTGTCAGAATACTTCTGCTCATTAGCATTGAAATTGCGCAAATCGTTGTGCCTTATGTAATATTTATGCTAATATTTACACGCTTTTTTCTAACTTCTAACTTCTTTTCACATCATTTGTCAAATCGGTTTACAGCATTCGACTTAATTAATGGCAATAATCAAAGCAAAGCAGCCACTTGATACGGACAGACATCACTCGCAGCTCCAACTGTGCTCCAAGGTTGTAGACCTTTTTCGAACCAAAAAACAACACAAAATAAAAGCGTATCCCAGCCAACCAAAAATTGACGTAACTTATTCGCGTTTATATCACTCTCGACTGTAAGACAGATACCATCATCAGGCAACAAAGCACACGCAACAGCAACAACAACAAAAACAACAAATCGAAAACTGGCGCGTCAAAATTAATACGTTTTTAAATGCCAAGCGACGCAGCTTCCTGTTGAGAGCCCAAGCTCCAAAACCCAAAACCCCAAGTGCCCAAGTTAACAAAGTCTTACGCACATGCGCGTAATTGTTTGGGCCGGGCCACAAGCCGACTCAAGAGACTATAAGCCAGAACTTATGGCCGCGCGTTTCGGGGCCAATCAAACTGCGCACAAATATTACAAGCGAGGGTTGCTCAAACAATAAAGCTAAGCTAAAAGCTAAAAACATTTGTTTAGATATCAGATTAGTTGAGCTTTTATATTTAAGCAAGAAGAGCTTAATTCTAGATTAAAAGCTAAATAAATCATAGTTGTATTAAATTAAGCAAAAGCTCAACAATTATTTTTTATATAAAGCACACGAAAGGATTTAAAATTAAAAAAATGACCAAGCTTTTAGTAAGCTTTAAAATACCTGCTTTACTTGGTTAAAGCTTTAATGTGCTTTCAGATTATTTTTTTAGAGTAAAGTATAAATAACCAAAAAAAAACAATTATAATTAATATTAAATTTTTTTGCTAGACAGACCTTTGATTGGAATAGAGAATTAAAAGGGAAAATTCAAAAATTCTGTACAGATAAAACGACTAAAGTGTATCTAAATTTATTTTCTGTATTATTGTTCCGTATTCTTTTGTATTCTCAGTCTAATTTCTTTTACAAATTCTTGCTCGCACCTCGCCGCATAAATTAATGATGGACCTGGGCCAAGAGCGAAACCGAAATGTAAATTGAATTTTAAAAGGCAATTTAACGTACACGTTCTGTGGCCATAATTAAAAATTAACTTCAATTTAACACTCGGCACACATAAAACTCCAATTTGTAATATACGCAATTTGCAGCAGCATCAGCATCAGCGACTGTTGCTGCGTTTTTAATTAACCCAACAATAACTCATATGATTTATGACCATTTTTTTGGAATTGCAATTGAAAAAGTAAACGAAAAAAAAGGGAGTTATGCAAATGTTTGTTGATTTATATCCAATTGAAATTGCATTAAATTTAATGCAAAATTAATTAACAGGAAAAAAAGACTGCAGCTTATGCTGAAATTCAATGTAATGCCACGCCCACACGCGCCTTAATTGGCGCACTTTTAATTCAATTGAGCGGCATTCAAATGGAACATTTTTCGAGCCACACAAAGGAGCAGCCAGCAAGGATAATTAATAAGTGTTTAAAAGTTAAAAGGACTGCAAATTGGCATCTCTTATATATCTAAAAGTCTTCCATAATCAATTTCAACTCATTCTCACATCAGTTTACATTTTAGCAATTTTAGTTTTTGGCTAACAACACAAATGCACATCACATAATTTTGTAATATATGCATCATTTTCTATAGCCAAATTTACAAAATTTGCATCATTTGCCAAATTTCAAACAATAAATATATCTGAACTATTTAAACGCTTGGCTGGGAAATAATGTTCAATATCAATACATTTGATTATCATTTTATGAATCGGAATGTAATTTTGGCAAATTTTCAATTATCATAAATTAGCAATAAATTTGCATAATTTTTGGAAGGCAAAATATTTTCGCACGCATTTCCAATTCAATCGACAGTTGGCAAAGTACATTTTTGGCATCAAAATTTGCACATTTTGTGATTAATTTGGTGGCCAAAACAAAAAATAAATAAAAATAAATAAACAAAATTTAAAATGCAAAAATTGAGTTGTTTTGTTTGTTTTTTTTTTTTTTTGAATTTCAAACTCGAAAAAAATGAGACGCGCACACTTTATGCAAATTTGGAATGCTTGTTAACATTTATTGCCGACGGCTGTCTGGGCTGCCCATTCGAGTGTGTGGGCGTGGCAGCCAGGAGCAGAAGGGGGCGCACACGTGCAAAATATTCAAAACCCCGAAATCGGAGCCCCACAAAACGCAGCACAGCAAAAGATTTTTAATTAAAATGTTGCTGGCTTTCGTAGTGGCAGCATTTAAGCAGCTTTGCGGCTATTGTTATGCAGATTTTCAAAAACGGGGTAGAAACTGCCCATAAACATCAACATAAACATCAACATAAACAATAACTACTGATGTGCAGATAAAGTGGAATGCTTGAATAGCGTTTGGTTAAAAAAGATTTTGTAAAATTAAAATTGATTCGGGTTTTAATAATTCCTCGCACGTACCGTTGGTTACTTTCAGCCAGCACGTAAGTGCGTGCAGCAATTAGCTTTTGTCTGTCTATGATTTAATTAAATGTTCTTGATTTAGTCAAAAGCTTGAGCTGCTAAACGTTTAAATGTGATTAAGGTTTGTGTGGTTGTTTTATTTTGGCCAGCCCCAAAGGGCAAAACAATTGTCGCCATGAATCCAATTTGCAATTTGTGAAATAATTGAGGTATGAAAGTGGGCTTGAAGGCGTCTGAAACCGAACAGAAATTAAATACATTTACAATTGTAAATTGTATCTTTAACAAGAAGCAAGGGATGAACCCTCAAAAAAATGTCTACTGCATTTGACCCTGAATAAATTTAAATAATACATTGAATTAAAAAAAAATATATTTTTAATAAAATAAATTTAGTAAAATTAAATTTATTAATTGTATTTTGGTTCTCGTCTATTGCATTTGAACCTGAATAAATTTAATAATAAAATTTAATAAATTTTGGTGTTGAATTAAACGAAACTTAAAAAAAAAATATTGAATACATTATATATTAATAAATATATAATATTATTAAGTAAATATAAAATATATTAATTTAAGTTCAGTCCTTATTTACCCCTACAAATCAGGTTCTAGTTTTAAGTTAATAATGCAAATTGTTTAAAACATTAAAAATATATAATTTCAAAAAGTTCTTTTTACATTGGCTCGATGTTAGCCTAAAGTGCAATTCGAATCGAGCAGCACAAACAAATTGCAAATTGGCAGCATTCGTCATTTGTCAGCTAAGCTCTGCTGGCCGAAGACGGGCACCACCCACCCACCCATTATTATATAACATCCATTTGAATGGGAAATCGAAATGTCGCATATTAACAACTCACCTGTGATTAATGAAAATCCGATTGCTCAATGCGACACCTGTCCAATGTCTCGTTGCTTGTTTAGGTTTTGATTTCGATTTCGATTTTGATTTGGATTTGGCTGCTGCTCCTTTTAGCCCGAATGCCTTTTGGCCATCAATTACAATCAATATAATGCAAAACGTCGTTAGAAACCAAGCCACAAATCAATTGACACAATAAATTTCAATAGAAAAACTATATAAATTTATTCTTACTAATTTTTATTTTAATTTTTTCTATTGAAATAAATTAAATATTTTCACGCACACAAAGAAAACACAATAGAAAAACACAAAACACAACTGAAATGTTGGTAAAAAGAGCGGGCCAAAAACAAAAAAACACGTAAATTATGAAATTCTTTTGAGCGTATTTGATTTTCTTTTGACCTCCAGTTCTTGTGAATAAAATGTGCTGCAAAAAAAAAGGGCAAACGAAAAAAGAAATGCAAAAACGGCAAAAATGAAATAACAGGCAAACAAAAGGAAGTGGCGTGCAAAACAAATAAACCAAAAAAAATAAATAAATAAAAAACTGCTTAAAATTGTGCAAACAATCAGTTGGAATATATGCACATGTATATATAGGACTATATAGGACTATATAGGACTATATAGGACTAGGACTTTATGCGCTGCGGAATTTATGTTGCGAATATGCAAAAACTAGCTATAAAAAGGCTGCCGGCCAAAAAGCTGGCTGCATTCTTTTTTTTGGAGGGGAGGCTGGCTACTAAAACTGTCTCAAGTTAATCGCTTTTATTTATTTTCGCCACAGCCAAGCGCTAAAAAAAATACTCAACTGCAACCGGTTTTTCCACACACACACACACACACACACACACACACACACACACACACACACACACACACACACAGACACACACACACACATACGTTTGCTGGTAGAAATTTTGCGCGCCTTTTAGCTATTTTCTTCGCTTTTATTTGTTATTTGCAGTTCTACGGGCAACTGTTGCAGAATTTATGAAAAACTCATAAAAAACAAAAGCGAATTTCGCGTGCTTTTTGTTTTATTTACATTCTTCTTTTCTTTTATTTAGTTTCCCCTGTGTTCGTGTGTGTGTGCTTGTGATGCTGATGCTGTTGCTGTTGCTGCAGTTGCAAGCTGGCAGCAACAGATAGACACAACACCAGGTTTCATGTCTAGCCAGGTAGCTGCTGCTCTTGGCCAGGCCAACACGCCAAGCTGGCGACGTCATAAAGTCAGCTGCGCGTCTTCCCAGCGTCTCCAGCTTTTGCTGTGCCTCCCAATTGTCGCTGCTGCTGTTGCTGTTGCTGTTGCTGCTTTTGTTGTGACTTGTGGAACGCTTTGTTGTTGCTGCTGCTACTCGGTTGACAGTGCAGCAGAGGCTGATGCGAGGCAGCTTTCAAGGCTGTTTAGAAGGCAGCCAACACACACACACACACACACACACACACACACACACACACACACATACGTATACTTATACACTTGCAGTTTTGTTTTTGTCAAGCACGAGCTGCCCTTTTGTTTAAGTTTAATGCAATTTAGATGCAACTAAATATATGTATATATTTACTATATATATTTATATATCTACAGGCTGCTTTAAAAAATATATTCTTTATTTTTTTTTCCTTTTTTTTTAATTGCTAAAACTGGTTTCTGCTGTGCGGGGGGGAGGGTTTTGGGTTTTTGTTGCTCTTTTTTGCTGCTTAATTAGCAAGTTTTGGTTTTTTGTATTTTCGTTGCAACTAAATTTACCGTTTGGCTATTTTTGTGTGTTTGTCTTGAAATTTGCTGTTTGTTTTTTGTTTTTGTGTTGAATACGCGACGCGAACTCGTCAATGAGTCTGAGAGTCTGAAACTCGAGTTGCACCCAACGCAGCGTCGTCGTCGTCGTTGTTGTCGTTTTGGCTGGCAAAGCTCAACTGAAAACCCAAGCTGGCCAAGAGTTGCCGCTGCTGCTGCCAACGCCAACGCCAACGCCAAGGCAGTTAACTGGTTTGTCGTCGGCCCGAAGCCAAAGTCGACCGAGTCGTTTTCAACTCGTTGTCTCGCTGCCGCTCCTCTCTTTGCTGCTGCTTCCGCTTGCCGAAAACAAATAGTAGTAGATGCGCGCACAAAAGTAGCAGAAATTGCAGCTGAGCAACCGTAATTAGCTGGCTGCTCTCTCTTAGAACTAGGCGCTCTCTGCTGCTCTCGCGCGCTCTTAAACGGAAGTAAAAACTGCAACAGCAGCAACAACAACAGCCGGTTTGCGTTTCGTTGTTGTTTACTTTTTGGCTCTCTCGCGCTGTTATAAACACACAGCTGTTATACGGCTGTTATACGGCCAAACAGCTGTTAACAGTCGCTCGCTGGCCGCTAAGTTGGGCGGTTGGGCGGTCGGGCGGTCGGGCGCTGTTAACGGTTTAACGGCTGGTTGTGGCCAGTTTTGTGGGTGGTTGCCATGGTGCCTTTGATAAATAAGCAAGTGTTGCCACAAATTGGCTCAAATTTTTACTTTTACTTCCACAAATAAAAATGAAATGCAACGCAATCAACCGCAATGAGATAATTTCTCTTCAAATTAGGCATTTATTACAACACTTAACGCGATATTTGATAAATATTATAACACAATTGGAATTTGAATTGGAAATGTTACAATTAGCTGCTATAGGAAATCATTCAAATATATGTATTATGTTTATTGCATTTAATATTCTTGAAAAGAGTCAAAAGGTATTATTCCTAATAAAATAAAAACTGTTTCCAAGAAAAAAAAAATTTTCGTCCTAGTTTTTGAGCAAAGATGAGAAGGCTGAAGTCTACTTAGAGAACGTTAGATACTTATCAAACCTTATTTAGTTCTATTCTGTGAAATTCGTTAGTTTCTGGAAACAAGAAATATATGCTGCGAACAATTTTCATGTTCGAAAGTTTTGCTGCACTTTTTATTTTCAGCCGAAGACCTTTTAACAAATATTTTATAAAATATATAATTTTAAATAATTGCGTTTACTTATATATTTACAGATTTTACAAATATTTTATACAAAAATATATTGTTTTAGCTAATTTCGTTTGCTTATATATTTATAAACAGCTATTGTAAATATTTTTCAAAATTTATATATTTTTAAATAAATTCGTTTACTTATATATTTATTAACAGATTTTCTAAGCATTTTATACAAATATATTTTTTTTATATAAGTGCATTAACTAATATATTTTTTTTAAGGTTTTACTAATATTTTATACACATATATTTTTTTAAATAATTACATTTACAAATATTTTATATAAAATATATATTTTTTAATAATTACTTTTAATATATTTTATCCAAAATATATTTTTTTTAATAATTGCGTTTACTAATATATTGAGACATTTTATATCGACATTTATTTCATAAATTTTTTTGAAGCCAGTGCACCCCACCCTGTTTATCCCGCAGCCCGTTCGCAACTCCTCTTTTTGTGCTCAATTGTTACTTTCATAACTTTATTAATAAATTTGTCTATTGTGGACTTTATCGAGCCGCATTCAGGCGCGACAAAAGACAGAAACAAAGCCCAACCCATAAACTGGGGGCTACCGGTGTTCAAAGCTGATTGCGGTTGTTGCTGTTGCTCTTGTTGTTGTTGTTGTTGTTGTTGTTGTTGTTGTTGGCCTAGCTGCCCCCCAGGAGTCAAAACCAAAGAAATTCCAATTAATGAAAATGCGAATAACAAGACAAAGCAGGCCACACAATTGCCGCTAGGGGTGTGAGGGGGGAGAAAGTGGGAACAGACAAAGTTTTTTTTTTGTGGAATTATGCAAACAGCAGGTGTTTTTTATACTTTGCTTTTGTTTACGTTTAATTCAGTTGTTGTATTGACTCATTCGGCGGCCTGATGACTTTTCACTGCAGTTGCCAATTTGAGTATCATTAGCAGGTGTTTGTCGCCCTTATTTGCCATCATCATGATTATTATGGCCAAAAACAAAAGCTGCCCAAGAACTGGCCAAAAGTGTAGTGAAAATTTAATTAACAGCCAAATTAAATACAAAACCACAACGGACAGCAGCAGCAGCAGCAGAGGAGAGAAACAAATTTTCAAATCAACACCAATCCCCTTCCCACCCCTTCCCTCCCCTCCCCTCTCCCCTTTCCATCCCCGTTCAGGGGCCCAAGCCACCCGCAACGACGCGTCCAGTGGCACTTTGTGGTTGTTGGCCTTTTTTTGATATTTTTTTTTGTTGATTGTTGCTGTTGTTGTTGGTGCGTCGGAAGTTGTCGCCGGCAGTCAACAAACCATAACGCACAGCCAACGGTACTTTCAGAACTGCAGAACATTTAACGCCGCTTTGACTGCCAGCCAAGTTGCTGTTGTTGTTGTTGTTGTTTTTGTTGGCGCTCTTTGCATATTAATACACTTAAAGAATTCATTAAAATTTCGCTGTTGAACGCTCAACAAATTAGCCAAGTCCCAAGAAACGGGCAACAATCCAAGATATATTCAAAGGCCTGGCCTACTAAAATTTTTGTGGGCAACACACACACACAAAATTCGGCATAATTTTTCAATTAAAAAAGATTACGTTTAGAACTTCAGCGTATAGCTTAACTGAGCTAACATATATTGCCACAGAAATAAAACAAAGCCTTTTAAATTGGAAAATTAGGAAAGCGGGAAAAAAATTCTTTGAAATTTGTATATAATTGTTTTTTAAATTTTTATTATTTTTTGGAATATAATTAAATTTACAAAAATGAAAAAGAAAATTCTCTAAAATTTTGTATATGTCTGTTCTTAAAATTTTTATAATTCTTATGATTTTTAAAAAAAAATTATTTAGAAGATTCTTTGAAATTTGTTTTAAAATCGTTATTTAAATTTTTATAATCTTTATGATTTTTAAATAAATTTACAAAAATGTAAAAGAAAATTCTTTGAATTTTGTTCTATAATTGTTATTTAAATTCTAATTATTATTATGATTTTTATATATTAATATTAAATTTTATAAATGAATCGCACATCTCCTGTAATAGTTTAAAGTTATCGTAATAATAATTATTATATCCATTTTTTTATATTCTTTCCGGCCAAACTTTTCTAGGCTGCCTCTTATATCCTTTTTATTTTTCGCTCTTCACTTAGCCTCAATTTCGTAACGAGTTTGGTGTTCTTTGGCTTTGGTCTCATTAGGCCAATCGCTTGATTTAATCGATCATAACTATTTCTAGTTTATCGATAATCTGGCATCCGATAAGCATGTTGGAGAACACAGACGTTTTTCAATTTTCCTAGGCCATAAGCTGTCAATTTTATGGCCAAAAACGGCGCTTGGCTTTATGAGTTTCAACACCCAAAACAGCGCGAGGACGTCGCACATAGACGGCACCTCCCCGCCTGCCTGCCACGCCTCCTCCGCACATTGCGACGCACTAGGAGCAAAATTTATGTTGATGATTTTGTGTGGCATCGTCGACATCGCGAGACGCGGCAGCAGACCCAAAATCGTGGCCAGCCAACATCGGGCTAGAGCCGCGGGCGCACGCAGACACAGTCAAATTGGAGTTGCAGCCAACAGACAATGCCGGCCACAAGTTGCAGCAGCAACAGCAACAGCAACAACAGCAGCAACATCGGCTGCGGTCATCGCACTGCCCACCCAAAAAGACGGCACTAAATTGCCCGAATGCCGTTAGAACAATAATTGCGCACACACCAACACACACACACACTCGCACACACACACACACACTAGCACACACACATGTGGCAGGGGTTGTTGCAGGCCGCATTGATTGCTGCGCGCAGATAAAAACGCTGCCAATTTATTGAGTTGTAAAATTGCAAGCAGACGGCAACATATTAAAAATAAATAAATTAAAAAAAAAAATAGTTGCCCCGCCCACCCCGTCTAACGCTCATTAGTTCTGCCAGCGCACTCCCCCAGCGTCTGTCCAAACTAATTGCCAACATAAATAAACTGAATTCACACGAAAGCGTTTTTTTTTTCTCTTTTCTGGTTGGGACAGTGACGAATGCCGCTTCCTTATTGCAAGGTCAGTTTGTCCTCGTCTTGGCCTTAACTTCCTGCTGCCTGCTGCTGCTGCTGCTGCTGCATTGATTGATGCACTGCCAGCTGCCGTTAGCTGACGTTAGCCAACGTTCAGACGACGGCCAAAAGCACTTCACACCAAATTGGCTCCTAATCTGCAAACGGGCTGCCAACCAAAAATGGCCAACCAACTGAGTCGCTGGCCTTAACAATTTTTGTCAATAATCGTAAATTAATGAAATGCAACAACGATGCCACACGCCGAGCAAACAAACAAATGCCGACAACGACAACAAAAGGCCAAATAATTGTGGCCAAGTCGAAATTGAATACCCTTTTTAAAAGCTACAGATACATAAATATAGATATAGATATAGATATAAATATAAATATAGATATAGATATAGATATAGATATAGATATAGATATAGATATAGATATAGATATAGATATAGATATAGATATAGATATAGATA
>SCDY01000905.1:0-45151 GCA_004143825.1 Drosophila micromelanica | reverse complement strand
TAGATATAGATATAGATATAGATATAGATATAGATATAGATATAGATATAGATATAGATATAGATATAGATATAGATATAGATATAGATAGATTATAGATACAGATACAGATACAAATACAGATACAGATACAGATACAGATACAAATACAAATACAGATACGTATACAGATACAGATACAGGCACAGATACAGACACAAACACAGATACAGATAGAAATAGAAGAGATAGAGATAGATGTACTCAATGATCGTACAAATTTTCATTCTACTCTCAGCTCAGTTTTTTATGCTCCCAGCAAACCCAATGACAAAGCAGACTTACCTTTAGTTAGTGTATTCAAACAAGCACAGCAACAATTGCAACATGCGATTTTAAAGCCATATTTATGGGTCCTTAACATTGGCATTGTTATTGTTATCGCTGCCTGTTGTTTGTTGTCGCCGTTGTTGCGGTTAATGTTGTTCTTTTTGTTGTTGTTGTTGTTGCTGTTGTTCCAGCATTTGTTCTTTTGTCGGTTGTCGCAAGTGTCTGTTGTACATTTTGGGCCACCATTTTAGGTAATTTGTTAAATTTGCATTTAACTGGCGAAAATACGACAATCACTTCACCCCGGGCCACATTAAATAATTAAAATATTTTGCGCACAATGGAATTTTAACGACTCAATAATACTCAACAAATACCAAATGACACTTGGCAAAAAAAATGAAAAATAAATGGCTAAAAAGCTGGCTAAATGATTTGCATTGCCGCCAAACGGTAGTCGCCAGTTGGCAGTCGGTACTCATCATTTGGCCGTGATTAACTTAAGTACACAAGACATAAATATTTAAGCGCTTGCAGCGCGAGCGAAAGCCCGGCTAAATGAAGCGTGCTGCGGACCAATGGCTAAGACGGGTCGGACGGACGGCAGGGTTCGGGTGCAAGGGCTGCGGGTAACGGCACCGCACAGTGGCAGCTAAACGTCAGCAACGCGTCCGTCAACAAATGCTGTTAAGAATAAGTTAGAGTGCCCAAAGCGACACTGCACGACTTGCAGATACCCTGTATGCAGGCTAAAGTTAACATTAAATACTTGTTTTTTGAATAATAATAGGCTAGAAAATTATTAGTTAAAAATATAAAACACACCGCATATGTAAAATCCATTATTTTGACCGCAATTTTAAACGTAATTAAAAATATAAAAGTAAATATAAACAAAAGATGTCCAGCTACCCCTTTTCGAACCTGTATGCAGGCTCGAGTTGCCTTAAGATAATTTTTTTGTATCTTTATATATTTAAGATAGCTTTAAGATGTGCTTTAAATGTCTTTAAAATAAATATATTCGTAAGAAAAATGTTTTTTAAAAACACTGCAAAATGCAAGAATATATATTGAGGTTGCGTGAAATACAATTTATTCTTTTTACCCCGATTTCAAACGTTATTAAAAATATATTTATATTTTCAAACGATATTTCAAACGTTGATAAAAATATATTTATATTTTATTTATTTATACTTTTATTATAAAACACCATGCATATGACGCAAGATTATTAAGTATAAATATAAATATATTTTTTAAATATTAAATCTACCAACTCAAACTACCCTTTGCGACACAATTGCAATGGGTGCTGGGCGACAATGTTGGTAATGGCCAACTAACTCAGACGCAGATCTGAAGCTGCCTGCCACAGCCTGTTGCAGGCAACATTAAGCATAAAATTGCGCGCTGGCAACGGTTAAACAACTGAAGGCGTTCCATGCTGGGCAGCATTTTTTATTTTTATTCACCTTATTTTTATGTATGCAAATCTGAGTTGACCACCGGGAGGAACGGCAACGGGCAGCTGGGCCCATTGGCTGGGGCGATTGTGGCACCTTGTTGATCAATAATTGCCACACGACAGCTAAATGGGCTTTAATGCCATGCTGGCCAAGGAAATGCAAATCAAATTCTAATGATGTTGTAATGCAGACACCCGGGCCAAGCAACTTGGCCAAGTCGCTATAGCTTGGGACACAATGCCCAGGCACGCAAATAGCCACAGCGAACAAAAAGAGACTTTGAAGAAGAGAAAAAAAATTATATTATTAGAATTGAACATGCAATCTGACAAGTGTTTTGGCCCAAAACATTTCCTGGTTTGGCCCGAGATGGCCACTGGCCAGGCTAATTGCCACAGCATAAATATTGTATATAGCTCGCTATAGCTCTCTATAGCCACTGCAATGACCATCAGCGCGATTTATGATTGCGTTTCCTGTGGCTCTCTCTCTCAAGACAGCCTAAAAGCCGCTTAGAGCCGTTGCTTTGACGCTTTTGCTGTTGGCCAACACTCAAGAGGAAATGCAATTGTCGCCTGCATTAAGCCAAACCACATGAGCACCACTCTGGGACACAATACTCCTGAACTCATTGGTATTCCTCACCTCAGCCGGACTTCAGGGTACTTCTATGCCTTTCTTTGGGCCTGCTGCTGTCATCGACCACATTGACGACCCTCTCTAATAAGGTATTAATAACTTTGGCCAAACACATTTGACGCCGCATTCTTGGCCGGTTATTGATCACTGTATTGACTTTTTGCTGTTGTTGTAAATCGTGCCTTTGCATTTTAAAGATTTACACATACAACACACCTTAGCTAAGCAGTACTGAGAATTCTGGCTGGCGACTGTCTAGCGAACTGTAAATTCTCAGAATTGCATATAATAACGGGCTATATTAAGGATATATTCAGATTGATTGATATTTTGAAAGTTAGAATCTATGCGACAAATCATGACAAAAATGCCATCAAACGTGAAAATCGGTTCTCTTTTAACAAAGTTATGGGTGTTTTACATATGAGAGCTACCGATTTGAAGCTTTACATGTCAAAATTTTTGTCAATTTTGACATGATTTTTGGCCAAAAATTTTACCTCCCCGAAATCACTTCGAATGTGGTGTTTTATACTATTTGTGACCAATACAATTGATTAAAAATTAAAATTCGCAATTCTAAATTTTGAAAAAAAATTTGTTTCGAAAACATACAAGGGGGGAGTACATGATATTTTGAACAAAAAATTTTATTTTCAAATATTTATAAATTTTAAATGTAGAACCAATCTATAGGACAAATCATGAAAAAAATGCCGTCAAACGTGAAAATCGGTTCACTTTTGACAAAGTTGTGGGAGTTTTACGTATGATAGCTACCGATTCGAGAGCTTTACATGTCAAAATTTTTGTCAATTTTGACATGATTTTTGGCAAAAAATTTGACCCCCTCACAATCACTTTGAATGTTGTTTTTTATGCTATTTGTGACCGATACAGTCGATTAAAAATAAAAATTCGCAATTCTAAGTTTTGTAAAAAATTTTTTTTCGAAAATTTACAAGGGGGGAGTTATTTTCAAATATTCATAAATTTTAAATGTAGAACCAATCTATAGGACAAATCATGAAAAAAATGCCATCAAACGTGAAAATCGGTTCATTTTTGACAGAGTTATGGGAGTTTTACGTATGAGAGCTACCTATTTGAGAGCTTTACATGTCAAAATTTTTGTAAATTTTGACATGATTTTTGGCCAAAAATTTGACCTCCCCGAAATCACTTTGAATGTGGTTTTTTATACTATTTGTGACCAATACAATGGATTAAAAATAAAAATTCGCAATTCAAAATTTTGAAAAAATTTTTTTTTCGAAAATTTACAAGGGGGGAGTACATGATATTTTGAACAAAAAATTTACAAAAATTTTATTTTCAAATATTTATAAATTTTAAATGTAGAACCAATCTATAGGACAAATCATGAAAAAAATGTCATCAAACGTGAAAATCGGTTCACTTTTGACAAAGTTGTGGGCGTTTAAAATATGGGAGTTTCGGGTTTGAGAGCTTTATATAAGAAAATTTTTGTCAACTTTGCCGTGAGTGTTTATAAGAGGAATAAGAGGAAAATTGAAAATCGTATACAAAGAGCTGAACAATCTTTATCTGAATATTCATGTATCTATATTTATACTCTCTGGCCACGTTAAACGTACTCTTAACAATTGTGCTGCACAGAGACCAAAGATGATGATGATGACAAATCCCAGTGCTGATGCAACCGATGCTAAAACAAGTGAATGCCGCTTGCTGCAATCGTTGGCAGCAAAGGTCAGCGGGCGCGTGCGGTTCTCGTTTCTGATGAAGTCGAAAGTTGACGTGACCCGTTGGACAACAAGTGGAGACTCTGATTGGGTGGCTGAGTGTGGCTAAAGCAGGTGATTAATCAACGCATATACGCGCACATATGACAAATCCGCAGCAGGCATGGGAAATGACAGCGGTTCTAACCTCTGGCAATGTCAAATGCTGACCATGGCCAGCAACAGCAACAGCAACAGCAGTAGCAGCAGCAGCAGCAGCGGCATCAATTGACGATGACTTCGAGTGGCCACTTTGACACACTCGAAGCGGGTCTACGTGCAGCTTGTACAGATGCCAACTCGGAGATAGCCACACACTGCCATACAATTTCAATACAATATTTGAAATAATTGGCTACAAATCGTCATTGTTGTTGCTGCCGTTGCTGCAGCTCTGGGCCTGATCCAACTGCATAGACATGCCAAGTCCTAGGCCACAAATTGTAGTTGGAAAACTGCCGCAATCGCAGACACATTTTGCTGCCGCTGCCGCTGCCGTTTGTAGCTGCCTGCCTGACCTACGACACCATCATGTGCGCCAGAGTCCCAGTTCCCCCCCCCCCCCCCATGCTGCCACCCATCTCTCTCTGGCCTGACAAGTTTTGTGGCGAGTGAAACTTGAAATTACTATTGATACTGATAGCAACTGCAACTGCAACTGCAGCAGCAGCTTTTTGCTGCCTTCTTGGCTTTTAATCTGTGCGCCGTAATGCGTTACGGTAAATATTTTGTGCTCTTCAGATCAAAGCTGGCCATCAAAAAAGGTTTTATTTTTCCATGTTGTCTGCTGTCTGCCATTATTTGGCTAATTGAGCTGCGTTGGGTCAGCGCTTATGCTGCTGCCAATTAGCAGAAATATGCCCCCACATTCCCCTCACCCTTCACACCTTTAAAGCAATAGAGATGCGGGCAATTGCCACCAGGTGCGGAGAACTCAATCATCGCCAGTGGCCGAAATGCAATTGCTGAGCTTAATGCCCAAAACGTGAGCCCAATTTGCATGGCGACAACAACAACAATCGACTGCAGCAGCAGCAACAACTGCAGCAGCAATAAAGTCAACCTTCATTTTGCAGTCCAATTCTGAATGCATTTCACACATTTTTCAGCATGACTCAGTTTTATTTAAGATTTATTACAATGCCAACTCGCACAATTCATTAGCCATTTAAGCCAATTGGCTCTTCGGTAGAGATGGCCACGTTAGTGACAAAAAAAAAAATACAATGCAAAGACAATGCATATATTGAAAGAGTATAAAATATATATGAAACCATTTTTAAAATTTAGCTATATTTCAAAAATTATTTTATTTTGCAAAAATATTTTTAAAAAAAATTTAAGCATACATTTTTATAAAATATAGAATATTTGTAGAGTATAAGAGTAAAAATATTGAAAACCAATTTGAACTTCAGATACGGTTCAAACTTTATTTTACTTTGCGAAATAATTTGCAAGCAAAAAAATATTTGAAGAGCTTAAAATATAAATAAAACAAAAACTATTTAATAACTCAGAAATATTAAAAAAAAAAAAAAAGAATAGGCATAAAATATAGAATATTTGTAGAGTATAACTTAAGAAGAGTATATATTACATAAAAACTATTTTTGAACTTTAGATATATTTAAAAAGTTTTTTATTTCGCGAAAATATGTAAAAATCAAAATAAAAAAATAGTATAAATGTTAATAGAAAATAGAATTTAAATTAAAATTAAGATACGTTTAAAAAATTATTTTATGTCTCAAAAATATAAAATAAAAAAAAAATAAATAAATAAGCATAAATAAATGATATCAGCTGATTTTCGACACCTGCGTGAGTATCGTATAATTGTTCGTACCGATTTGTTATACAAACTCTACACTGTAATTAATTTGTGTCTTCACGTGAAGCAGGTTGCGTGTCACGTGCCCATTTCTAGCACAGATACTTGCCTCTTGCCTGCTGCCTGATGCGGCTCTGGTACGGATAGGTCACGTGTTTGTGTTTTTCGTGTGGCACCACAAAATATCAGCAATTGAACTATAGACATTTTGGCCAAATGCAGAAGGAGCCGAAAAGGCCGCGCTCTTTTTGTGCCCGAGCTGCTTTCTGTCTGGTTTACAATAATTGTTGTTGTTGTTGTTGTTGTTGTTGCAAGGCGCATCTTGCAAGCGTTGCACTAAATGTCAAATGCAAATGCAAAAGCCACGCGAGCTACCCAGCACAAAAGAAAAATATATATAAAAAAAGAGAGAAAAAAATTAGCTGCCACCTGCTAAACTTTCAGGTGCTTTTGAAGTTGACTTTTTTCTTGTGGTTTTCTTCAGTTTAGCTGTTTTTGCTGTTTGGGGCTGACAGTCATAATTAATACTCTTAAGTTGGCTTACTTAGTTTCAATTTGCACGTCGCTGACAAATTTCTCCACCCTTTTGGTGGGTTCATTAAAAACCCATTAGAGCCCGCTCGGCCATTAGAAACTTCTTTTTCATCTTCTTTTTTTTTGGCCAAACTTAAAATTACGTGTACTCCGCTCGAGGTATTTGGCCATAAGTTGTGGCATCTGTTCATGCATCAATTGTTGTCAACTTTAAAGGTATTTTATGTCTACTCGTTTTTTTTTGCCAAGTTTTCTTTCTTTGAGGCAACTGCGTGGGAAATGTTGTCGATCGGTCACGATCAGCAATCAGCAATCAGCCAAGACACAAACCAGCTGAAAGTACATGCAAAATGCAAAGTTGATTTTATCGCTAGTTGTTGTTGGTTTGTTTGTTTGGATTGTTGGTTGGCTGTTCGTCTGGCCTTTAAAGTGATTTGCCACTTGACAAATGAGCTGCCTGCCACATGTGCAATTTAAGAGACGACTCCGCGCGGCAACAACAACAACAACAACAACAATTTGTTTTGCCAATTTTCTCAAAACAATAGACGAGCCTGGCTTGACAATTTGTGCATTGATTTGGAAAATGGCTCCAACAAATGGCCAAGAAATAGAGCGCACACATATGTATGAAAATGACATGGAAAAAGTCAAACTCTCGAACTGCTCGAAAAAGAGAAAATTGTGGCGCACACACAAAGGAAAATTGCCCAGAAATTGGCGCTATCATCAAAAGCAACTTGCTGCAACAAAAAAAAAACAAACTGCAACTGCAGCAGCAACTGAATAGAGAACACAAACAATCAAACAAACTAGCAAAATAAACAGAAAAATCAAATTGTAAAAAAATAGAATTTTGTTACCCTATGGACTGACCTTCATTGCCGTTTGCTACTAACATTTAAATTTGTTTGTGCAGTCAGTTTTTTTGTTTTTTGTGTAGTCTTAATACCCTGTAATCAGAAAAGTTATTACAAATTAGGATAGGCTAGAATTTTTTTTATAAATAATATATCTTTCTCGTGTAAAACTGAATTTTAAACTTGTGTACAGGGTATCTTCCAGTCGAATTCTGTCTACCATGGCATTCTTATTTATTTCACTTCAACATATATATCGATATATATTGATCATCATACACTTTCGTCAACTTTTAGAGAAGCCAGCAAGTTTAATCACATAATAAAATTGCTTACAGGGTATTTGCTAATCAAGCACACTCCTCTGGTGCATTTTTAAGCTAGTTTTTTGTTGTTCATTCTTATTCGATTTCAACACAAAACGTGCCAAGTTCTTTTTTTCTTGCAACTTTTTTAGCTGTTGGCACGTTTAACAAATTTAAAACAGTTCAACGTGAGGAAAATCGAGAGGAGAGGCTTCAATTCTGATTCTCAGCTCAGCCACAAACAACGATTGCTCATCGCAGCTTTTGCGTGAATTCTTATCGGCTATACAGTTAGCTGATAACAGGGGCAGGATTGCGGGGGGAGTCAAGTACAGCTGATAGGAAGCTGCCGGCATATAACGGGCACTCAAATGGCATTCATTTAGTTGATTTTGTAAAATCGAGCACAAAACATTTCAGCGCACAAAAATTCATTTGAAATGTTTGGCTTATTGAAATTCTTGACGTTTGTGCTATGGCTAATTGGTTTAAGCCAAGGGCTCTCTACAATTGCCAGAGATTGGCATGAGGCAAGTGGCTTATAGTGTACTACATGAATATATATATAAATATATTTTTATGATTTCTCTATAATATTTTAATATTTACAGACACCAGAACCAGATCCCACAATATTTGAAAACAAATCGCCCTTAGAGACATATTTGCATGTGAATGATATTGACTACAATTGAATATGGAATAAATCGATAACTGGCCAGATTTTGTGTATATATATATTGATATATATACATATTGTACATTACTCGTGCTCAAATGTTTAATACTAAATTAAAATTTTTGTTTTTGTATATAAAATGGATGTATATATTATGGTGATCATATTATTATATAAATATAGTATTCGTATGTAAATTATACATAAACCAATATCAATTCAGATTTGTTATCTTTATATATATATATATATATATATGTACATTACTCAACTTTAAAAATTTCCAGTGCTCCAATGTTTTACACAAAATAAAAAATTAATTACAATTTTTGTTTCTGTAAATATACATATATATATTGTATGTACATATTATGTTAAATAAATTACTTCATAAATATAGTATTTTTGTGTAAATCATTCTGTTCAGATTTTGTATATATATATATATATATATATATACTACTCGTCTTTAAATATTTCCTGCTCTCACATACTTTACACAAATTCAAAATTAATTAAAATTGTTTTTTTTTTGTATATATTTTCTATGTACATATTATGTTGAATATATTATTATATAAATATGGTATTTTTGTGTTACTCATTCATAAACCGATAAGTATTCAGATTTTATATATTACTCCTCTTTAAATATTTTCTGCTCTCACATATTTTACAAAAAAATCAAAATTAATTAAAATTGTTTTTTTTTATGTATATATTTTCTATGTACATATTATGTTGAATATATTATTATATAAATATTTGTGAATTTGTGTGTAAATCCTGGCTGGTGTCTAGAAACGGAATGTGTACTGTGCGCCGGCGCCCCAATTGGGCCGACTGTTGCCGTAGGGACCGCCAAAGTGCTGGGAATACTGTCCGGTTCCGTCCAGGGAGTGGCGTCCGTTGGGACTCTGCCAAACGGGCACACGTCCATTGACGCTCAAGTCGATGCCCTGACGCGGACCGCCGCCGCCCTGCACGTTCAGCTGGCGACGCACGCGATGCAGCTGCTCCTGCTCCTGGTCCAAGTCCTGGTCCCATTCGTAATTCTCAGCGAGCTGCAAAAATGTCCAATGCAGAAATTTCCAGCGAACTAAGCATAAAATATGCACTTACCAATTGTGTCTGTGGCTCAAAAGCGACCAGCTCGTCGGCTGTCTGGAGAGGATTGGGATAGGCCAGGACGCAGGCGGTCAGGCCAAGGAGCAGGCAAGTGAGTGTGAATTGCATCTTGGGGCTTTGCTGTTAGCTGTTGCTGCTGTTGTGAGGTGCAGATACCGATGTGTCTGATCTGTGCCAAAAGTTGAATTTATATATGCGCCCGGGCTTATCTACAGTTAAACTAAAAGATTCCCGCCCGAGGGAATCCCTTGGCACATTGCCTGCCATGAGACACTGTGCTACACAAAGTGAATCCCCATCAAGTTGATAAGATGCTCGATCTGTTGACAATTTGTATTATGCTGATAAAGCCACAAAGGTAAGTCCCCTATTCGAAAAGTTTGGGATGCTACAATGTCACTTGGTTGGACCTATGAATTGAGAAGGGAAATAAACAAAATTTTCTATGAATGAATGAACTGATCTGATCTAAACAACAGCTAGCTTCCTAAATATAAAATATAATATTTAATGCTCAAAAAAGAGCAGAAAATAAAGACAGTTTTCTATGTATAATAATGTCTGTTAAATTATTTATAGTAATCTGATCTTGTCTAGTTTCCTAAAATAAAAATATAATATTTAATTGATTTTTTGATAGCAACAGAAAATAAACACAATTTTCTATATAAAATAATACTATAGTATTGTGATCTAACCAACAGCTAGTTTTTAAAAATAAAAAAATATAATATTGTATCGATTTTTTTTTCTATTGGAGCAAAGGAGAAATAGCAACAGTAAATAAAGAGAATTGTCCTTTAATAATAATGTCAGTTGCACAACATCTTATATAGTAATCTGATCTAACCAACAGTTTAATAATATATATATTATAATACATAATATTAAAATAATTTTTTTCTATTGAAGCAAAAATTATATAGTCCAGCGTTATAGATAACTTAGGTCAGAGATATCTTTAGATATCTAGCATGTGTAAGCCAAGATTTATCTTCAACAAAAATAAAAATTCATTATTTACCCAAGGTCACCTAATTGGCAATAAAAGTATGCAAATTAATGATGTCTGAGGCATTTTGTAATTCCCATTTTGGGGATTCTAGACCCGAAAAATGATTCATATTTTGGTTATTTGATATGACAACGCCCACAGTGAAGCTTCGCTTTCGTTGGCTCGTTCTGCACATACTTAATACAGCAATTTGTTAACAACAACAGCAACAACAACAGATTTTATTTATAAACTTTGGCTTAGTCAGTGGCATGATAAATTTTCATTGAAGCCTCTTTTGACAGTTTACGCAATAAATCCAATTAAGAAAAAACATTTTGTCTTGCTAAATATTGCGGCAGGTTTCATTAAGACAAAAACCGTCTCGACGTCGTGTGCGCTTAATTTGTTATTACCAACAAGAATTAGCCAAAAAACAAAAAATAACAACATCAAAAACATGTACAATTAGGCAAACTGCAAGCTCATCTCGACAGATTGTCAGCTATAAATTTTTGATGCTATGTTCCGGGTTAGACGAAAGTCGACGAACGGTGTTCAAGGATATTCCAATCCAAAAATATTTCATAGATTCGATAAGATAAGCTGGCTTTTTGGGTTTAGTATTCAAGTCACTTAAGAATTCTTTTTTAAAAAATTTTTATTTTCAAAAACATATATTTCTGGCATTATTATTTTATTTATTATTTAAAATCGGAATCTGTAAATGCCGCCCAGACCCCACGAGGGTTCGCTGTCGCCCCAGGGTCCGCCAAAGTCAAAGATACTTATATATTACGCAGAAAATAAATTTGCCGTACTAAAGTAAGCCAAAAATACTTTAAATTTAGAAATAAGAACGAAGTACTTGAGAGAAAAATTTACTCTCTCAACTGCTCTCTTTATATACTTGGTTGGTATAATACTCAATTTTCTAACAAAACTCAAACATATCAAATATGTAAACATATATTATATTATTATGTTAAAAGAAAAACAAAAAGTATACATTTTAAAACAAGAAAAATACTTTTAAAAAATTTCCAATATGTGCTCCAAAAGAAGGTCCCATAAACAGGTAAAATTGTATTTATGCATATATCATATGTAGTTTATCAGAGTATTTAATAGAGCACAAAAGATAAAGCGTCTGTACAGGGTATATTTAAAACTTTTTCAAATGAAATGCAATTGGCATATTTATATATATATACTCTTAAAACTGCACTTGTATATTATATATTTTTATATTTTTAAGTGAACTTCTTAGGTTTTACATTTTTGCTGAATTATTAAATAAATAGTTAAGTAAAAGTAATTTAGAAACGTTTGTTTGTTTAAAATCGAAATCTGTAGTTTCCGCCAACACCATAGGAGGGTTCGCTGTTGCCCCAGGGTCCGCCCAGATGCTGTCCATATCTGCCCACCACATCGATCTCATGACGTTTGTTGTCGCTGGTCCAAACCGGCGCCTGTGCCTGGGCCCACACATCCTTGCCGCTCTTGTCCTCGTTGTAGCCACCGTCCACCAGAAGACGCTGCTCGTTTGGCGGATTAAATTGTTTGCGCTCGTTCCACACGTCGCGATGCCGCTGCTCCGGCTGCTGCTCCCCCGGATACGGCTGGGGCATGGCCAAAGCGCAGCCGAGAAGGCAGCCGAGCAGAGCGATGATTGAAAACTGCATGTTGTCTGTGAGTTTGGAGCTGATTGACTGATACTGCAATCGGTTTGAAGAGGGGTTTTATAGCCACCCAAAATTGCACAGAAAATAAAATCACCGTGAAGGTGGCTCCACCTGCTCTTATCTGCCGAGTAAATCCCCCGTGGGATTCCTCTTGTTTTTTGCTTCTATTAAATATTATGTTTCTGTCTTGGTTTATATTCATATTCTTCATATTTGTTTTTAAAGTTAAAGTTTTAAAGCTTTGGCAACAGATTCTTTGTTAACCCATTTTTTTACAAATGTTATTGTTTGTTTTTTTAATTTAATTTTAATTTAGCAGTCATTGATTTATGAGCATCTGTTAAAAAAATTTTCAGCACTTTTGCGTTCATTTCAATTTTAACGCGATTTTTGTGGCTGTGTGGCTTATCAGCAGCTGATAATAAAATATGAAACAAAATAAATATTGTTCATTATTCATTTTTGCTGTTATTTAAAAACACAAAAAAAATATAAACATGAAACAGTCGAATTGCGAACATAAGCCGAGAAGCAATTGATCCACAACTGGCTGACAGAGCTCAAAATGCGGCTGCAATTCATTTACATAAATATTATGGCCATGTTATTGGCCCTGTTCTGCGGGGTAAGTGCCATATTCAATAATATATATATACATATTTTAACGCGCTGACTAACTGTTTGCCAGCTGCAGCAGGGCGTGGCGCAAGTTGATGATGCGGATGTGGGCGTGTATGGGACACAAACACCCAGCAAGACTGAACTTCCTCCATGGACTACGGATCAGGATAATTAGTTAAATAGATAAAAATAACTCGATCTGGGCTTTCATTTACTGATTGATTTAAAGTTATGCCTACTCTTAAGCTAATTTCATTTTAGCCTAAAAGTAGGCAATAAAAATTGCATAAAGCTCGACAAACATTTGAATCACAAACTGAGATTTTAGTTGTAGCTGTTCTAGCTGCCACAGGGCGGAAAAATCGATTGTTTATATATGTGTGTGATACACCAATACTCCCTTCGAGGCGAACAATCTGACACACTGTAAAATTGTCGCTTTATGCATGTCAAAAATCAATTGCACTCGGTTCAATGTACCCCAACGTTGAGTGCGTGCCAGCTCATGATAATTGCGGCCATTAAACAAGGCGGTAGAGGTAATGTGTACTCTATAAAACACCCAACTTTGCACAGATACAGATACAGTTACAGAACGACTAAAACAATATTAACAAAATTGCTGTGCGCCGGGTAATGCGACTAGGCAATACCTTAAAAGCCGATACAATCTGGAAAGGCAATAAATTCAAACAACTCTGTTTGATATAGAATAGTTATTTGATACGCTGTAATCAAATAAGATTTCTTACTCTATTTTTTTTATTACATTTAATTTGCTGAAAAAATAATAGATTAAGAAAACTTGTTAACTTAGTATAGAATACATTAATGGTGTTAAATTATAATAAGAATATGGGCGGATAATAGAGTATCCTGCACCCTGTTTGCTGCCTGAGCAAAAAAAATAAATAAAACATAATAATAATAATACTAAATTTTTAATTAAATCCTTAAATTCTTCTGAATATAAATTCTTGTTTAAAATAAAATAGTTAATTGTTACCCTGTAATCGAATATAATTTTTAATATTTTTTTTTACTTAATTTAATTAGCCCAAAAAATAATAGATTAAGAAAACTTGTTAACTTAGTATAAAATATTTTAATATGAATATAGACAGATAAAAGGCTATTTTGCACCCTATTTACTTAACAAAAAATACAAAAAATAAAATAAATAATAATAATAATAAATTCTAACAAAGTTGTTTAATATAGATATAAATATATTTTTTCTACTAAATTGAATTTTAATCAAAAAGTTCTTAACTTTTATGAATATACTAAAATTCAAAAGACCTCTTGGTAAATCTAGTGCAGGATAAAGTGGCTCGAAAGTTCCCGCACTTAATGAAACAAAAACAAAATGCTTGAACCCAATTACGCACGCCCCCAAGCCGCCCCCTTTTGGCGTTGCCGCCAAAAACCAAATAGGCAATATGCGGAGTTTTTGCGCTAAATGAAGCGCCCATCAATGCGGCAATTAAGGACTCCAGTCGTTGACTCAGATTGGAGCATGGATATTGGCTGAATATCTGTTTTTCTGTTTTTTTTTTTTGGGGAAGCTTTTGACACGCTTCCAAGTGCCACATTCGCCACTCGATTTGGGGTGCGGCACACGCAAGGGGGCGGCGACGCAAACTTTGCCGCATTTTGCTGCAGTGCAGCAGGAATCGAGTTCTAGCTGCGGCCTAATTGCGTTAATTTTACTTGCATTCCGGATCGCATTCTGGAATTGTTTTCTGCTGGGGGCGAGCCCAGTATGGCAGCCACGCCCAGTTTTCGGAAAAGTCCTTGCATGTTTGACAGCACTTTTGTGGCACGAAGCACCGACATAATTGTCGGCTACACAACTTACACAAATTATTCCCCCCTCCTCCCAACAACCCCTCAATTGACCCGGACTCAACAACCCTCCGGTTCATTGACATGCGACAAGTGGGGAAATTCTTGCGCGTTGATTTATAAATTTTCTTGAATATAAATAAAAGAGAGAAAATGCTATTTAGCTGTGTTTGCTGCATCGCCCGCCTCGGATTGTTGCTTCATCAGCACATCCATCATGTCCTCGTCCTCCAGTTCCAGCGATATGGCCGTGTCAGTTTCGCTGATCTTCTCGCCATCGAACGAGAGACTGGCCAAATCCTTGGACAGGCCCATCTGCGAGCAATACGCATCCTTCAGCTTGCCCAGCGGCATCAGGCGGCGTATGCGAAACAGGACTATGCCCCGATCCGCCGATTGCATCTTCAATGTTATATGCGGAGAAACCAGAAATTCTTCATCATCCTCCATTACTAAGATGGAGATTTTGTTCAAATGTCTTGTTTTGTAAAAGGAATATTAAAATTTGGAATAGATCTGTATTTTGTACAAGGTCAATTTCATATTGTTAACAGCTGCAAACATACACGTGGCCTACTTGTTGTTGCCGCAAAAATGTTTGTAGCCACATCAGCAGCAGAAACAGCAGCAGCAGCAGCAGCGTCCGCCGCAAGAACTAAGTAATAAATATTGATACTAAGTTCCGTTGATAAGATAGACCACACTTAAGCTGTGCACTCTATATCTCAAAATATATATTCTTAACTAACAGACGAGCCACAATCTTAAATAAAGTGTACTGTGGTTAAGCTTGGACAAAAATTCGGTAACATTTTGCCTCAAAATAGGAAGCAGAGATAACGATCTATGGGCATATAATAATGAATAAACATTTAATTCTTGTGAATGAGCAAAAAGTAGAAAACCAAAATTGATTATCAAAATGAAAACTTAAGAAATATCCATTAATATCGCTTTATTATTTATAAATATAATTTGTTCATTCATCAGCAGTAAAATTAAATTTAAAATTTAAATTGATTATAAAAACAAGGTCAATTTATTTGAAAATCTTAATCCATTAATAATACTTTATTTTATTTATATTAATATAATTTCTTCCTTCATCAACATCAAAATTACATATTCAAAAAAGTTAAATTTAAAATTGATTATCAAAAAATGGCCAATTTAGTTGGAAATTTGAATAAAATATCCATTAATTTAGCTTTATTTTTATAAATATAATTTTTTTTATTCATCATAAAACTAATAAAAAATTAACAACAACAAAAGTTGATCGATTTTTAAAAACCGGTTTTAACGTATAAAAATCATATAAAAAAGTATATTTACATATATAATTTATGTATTTTTATAAACTGGAACTAGGGGCACATCTATCAAGTTTCTACCATTAAAAAATTTTTTTATATATAATAATGCATTCATTTGAAATCAATTCAAATTAAGAGCTTAAAAAAGAAATTTATAAATATGTATATACATAAAATCAAAAATCAAATAAATAATATTATTAACGTTAATTATTGATAATTAATTTGTAAGCTGTTGATATATGATATCAAATCAAAGAAAACAAATAGACAAATAAACAAAGTAGAATTTAGAATTTTATTTAGAAAAACACATACATAGGATTTATATCAAAAATGATATTTGCGCCCACTGTGCGTCTACTATTATTTGTATCATTTATTTATGCCACTTACTATCATATCAATAACACACATGTATATAAGTGTATATAGCGTTAGCTTTTTTGTCGTTCCATTCGACAGTCGTCAGTTAGTTTACGGTGGGCACAGAGCGCGGTTCTACTCAGCAGAGGGAACCACCCCAAAAATAGAAACGAGGCGAACTCATTAAAATTTTCGTCATTAGCCAGAGATAAATAATCAAAAAATTTGCTTAGCCTTAAAATATTGGCAACAATGAAGTGTTTAGTTGTATTCGGACTGATTGTGGCCGCAGTTGCGGCTTTCGTCGGCTACGGTTATCTTGTGTTCACGGACTTGACACGTCCGCTGCCGAGGCCCGAGTACAACGACAACACGTACTGGGGTCCGGGTGATGGCAAGAACTATGTGTCCGATACGAAAATCTACGATTTCGTATTGGATGTGCCCCCATCGGAGATTGAGGATCTGCGACAGCAACTGAACCGGACGCTGCGTCTGACCGAACCCCTGGATGGCATCGCCTTTGAGTACGGCTTCAACACGAATGCCCTGGCACAGTTTGTCGATTACTGGCGTGAGAAGTATCTAACCAAGTGGGACGAGCGTCAGGCGTATCTCAATTCACTGAGGCAATACACAACGGAGATTCAAGGGTGAGAGTTTAAATCTCCGCTTGACCTAATCGGATTTCAATAACTATCTTCATTTCATTTTGACAGCTTAAAGATACACTACATACATGAACGGGTATCCGAGGAGGTGGCCGAAAAGAAGCATGTCTATCCGCTGCTGTTGCTCCATGGGTGGCCGGGTTCGGTGCGTGAATTTTATGATTTTATACCCATGCTGGGCAAGGATCAAAACATTAGCGATTATTCCTTTGAAGTGGTTGCGCCCTCGCTCGTTGGCTTCGGCTGGTCGGATGTGAGTGAGAGAATATTTAATGTGTGTGTATTTATTGATTTACGGCCCGTTTCCCCCTCTAGGCTGCCACTCGGGTGGGTTTCAATGCCGCCGAAATGGCCACCGTGATGCGTAATCTGATGCTGCGTTTGGGCCACAAGAAGTTCTTTGTTCAGGGCGGCGATTGGGGCAGCATCATTGGCAGCAATCTGGCCACCCTCTATCCGGATAATGTGCTCGGGTATCACTCCAACATGTGCGTATTGAGCACACCGCTCTCCTTCCTGAAGAGCATCTTCATCAACTACTATCCGGAGAAGGTGCTCAAGTCGCGCATGTTCTACGATCATCATACGAACATCTGGGAGAGGTATCAATATTTACTCGTCGAGAGCGGCTATTATCACATTCAGGCCACCAAGCCGGACACCATTGGCGCCGCTCTCACCTCCAGTCCCGTGGCGCTGGCCGCCTACATCCTCGAAAAGTTCCAGACCTGCTCGGGGCCCAGCCTGCAGCAGGACTTTGGCGCCATTGTCACCGTGTTCGGCCTGGAGGCGGTGCTCGACAATCTGATGATCTACTATCTGAACAATGCGGCGACCACAGCGGCCCGTTTCTATGCGGAGAACGTCTCAAAGCCGTATCGGGATCTGCAGCTGGATCGCGTCCAGACGGACGTGCCCATGGGCTGTGCCCGCTTCCGGTTCGATCTGCCCTCGGCCGCCGACTGGCAGCTCAATGATAAATACACCAACATAAAGCACAGCATGTACTTCCAGCACGGCGGACACTTTGCCGCCATGGAAATGCCCTCCATGTTGTACAACGATTTTACGGCCTTTGTGCAAAAAGTCGGTTTACACGAGGAAACTAATTAAAATTAAAAAAGCCTTGTAATTAGTTTTCCAAATTATTGTTGCTCTCATAGAGCGTTCAATTGTGTAAAAAAATCGTTAACAAACAAAAAATTCGTTACATAAAAATTGTTTTTTATTGGATTTGTAAGAGCGCGCCTAAAGTTCTAGTTAAACTTTGCTTTTCCAACAGTGAACGCTGAACTTTGAACTTGGCATCATGTACTAAAACTGATATACACAAAGCGTTCATTATCTCAATTTTAAGTTGAACAATTTCTTTGCTTTGTCATGCTCGCAATGCAGAAATATTTTAAATGAAATCAATTGAAATTTTTACATCTAGCACAAATTCTTCTCAGTTTATGCGATGTTTGTTTATATTTTTGCAAGCTTTTACTCACGACAGGCACGATAATTGAGTACTCACGATGCTCTCTCCTCTATATAAATTTTTACACATACGTGTGAGTGTGTGTATGTTTGCCTCCTCTCTCAATCGTAGTTTACCGCTGTACATCATTCGAGATTTCGCGAGCAACTACACCGCGTGTCATAATTTAAGAACACTTGAAAGCAATTTATGGTTATAATAACAATGGTAACAAATAATAATAATAAATTAAATAATAACTTTATGCATGTCTATAATTTAATATCAGTAGAAACGAATACATAACTCTTAATGAAACTCTATCTTAAAATGTAAACTTTTTAAGTGTCTATATTCTAGTGCGTTGCGCTGTGCGAACATTGCGTCACAGTTTTTTGTTGCTATTTGGGTCTCTCACCATGATAATCGTTTCTGTTTATTTTCGCAACGGAGACCGGTCGTTCAGCAGTTTACCTTTGGAACTGAAGCCATTCGGTTGTGCTCGGCTTGAAAGCCTGCGAAGCCGCGTACATATATAAATATAATTAGTAATTCTAAGACACAGCTGTATTCCAAATATGCCATCTGCAGCTACGACCTCAGTACGCATACTGATCGGCGGTGTTACCCTCCTGATCGCCGTTGGCTACAAGAACTATCGTGACTTGGGCGCGCCCGGCAAGCGGCCCAATTTAGATAACAATGAATATTGGGGACCCAAGCTGAAGGGATATTACCAGGAGAACAAGGCAGTTTTGCCATATGACATAAGTGTTGCGCCCGAAGTAGGTCGTAGTTCAATATTTAAATATTTTCCTTCTTTTTTTTTTTGCTACCTAAACCCGTTTGCCCATTTGCCATGCATATTAATGAGTTTTTTTTTTTTTGCTTTTTCTTCTTTCTTTCTTTTGGTTTCGTTTATTGCAGATTATTGCAGATCTGAAGGCACAGCTGGATCGTCCGCTGAAGGCGCAGGAGCCGCTGGAAGGTGTTGGTTTTGAGTACGGTTTCAATGCCAAGGAGTTGCACAAGGTGGTGAAATATTGGCGCGATAGCTACCTGACCAGGTGGAATGAACGCGAGCAGTTCCTCAAGCAGCTCGAGCATTTCCAAACGGAAATCCAAGGGTAAACCCTCGAGCTCTGTATAAAAGGATCTAGCATTGATTATTTCCTTTGCAGTCTAAAGATCCATTTTATACACGCTAAACCACAGAATACGGAAGGCAAAAAGGTGGTACCGCTGCTCTTGTTGCACGGCTGGCCCGGCACCGTACGCGAATTTTACGACTTTATACCGCTTCTCATCTCCGGCAGTGATCAGAGCAACTATGTCTTTGAGGTGATCGCGCCCAGTTTGCCGGGCTATGGCTGGTCACAGGTAAGCCTCAACTATTATATTGATGAGTCCTTCTGAACAGAGTTCTCCCCTCTAGGGTGCCGCGAAGCCTGGTCTGGGCGCCGCCCAGGTCTCGGTGATCATGCGCAATCTGATGCTGCGCCTGGGCTTCAACAAGTTCCTCGTTCAGGGCGGCGATTGGGGCAGCATCATTGGCAGCAATCTGGCCGCGCTCTTCCCGGAGAACGTGCTCGGCTATCACTCGAATATGTGCGGCAACAGCAGCCCCATGGCCCATCTGCGCCAGCTGTTGTCCGCCATCTTCCCCAGCTTCTACATAGACAGCAAGTATGCAGAGTTCTACAAGGACGTGGGCAGCAACTTGTTGTTCATCATGGAGGAGCTCGGCTATGCGCACATACAGGCCACCAAGCCGGACACCATTGGCACTGCCCTGGCCCACAATCCTGTCGGCCTGGCGGCTTACATACTCGAGAAGTTCTCCACATGGACCAATCCGGCGTACAAGAACCTGGAGGACGGCGGTCTGACCAAGCATTTCACCTATGATCAGCTGCTGGACAACATTATGATCTACTACGTGACCAACTCGATAACCACCTCGGTGCGTCTGTATTCCGAGACCATGAACAAGGCCCAGATGAGCCTGGCCGTGGACAGTGTGCCGATCAAGGCGCCCGCCGGCTGTGCCCGTTTCCAACATGAGCTGATGCACACTCCGGACTCGGTGCTGGCCAACAAGTTCCCGAAACTGGTGCATAGCACCCACTACTTGGACGGCGGACATTTCCCGGCCTTCCAGGTGCCCCAGCAGCTCTATGAGGACTTTGTGGCGTACGTGAAGAAGGCTTTTGCCTAGTTCTAAGCGGCAAATGGATTTAATAAAACTATTGTTTAGATTTGAGTTTAACAATAAAAATATGATGGGCATTATCGGACTACTAAAGAGGTTTCATTTTACAGTTGTATACAGAATAACAATCAGTTGTCATAGACACATATATACAAACACATACATATATGGATATATGTTCATATGTATGCATACGCTTCCGGTGTACCTTAACCTAATAAGTGCCCCTTTGATCGTCTGCTGGTAGTAAACATGTTTGTGCACGTACCTAAAATACCCTTCAGACAGAGACGGAAGCGCTAGAACCGGCCAAATATCGATATATCGATGTTTTGCACAAATCGCTAGCATCGATTTAATATTACTTGCATACCACCTCAAAGAGCTTTTCAATTTCATATTTTTAAAACGCAAGCTTTGACGGGTAAAACACGAATACATAAATAGAAGTGCATGTAAACCATCTTCTTATTTATACGTAACTTAAATCAATTGGTTATTTCTGCGCTTGATTGCACTTATCTAGTTTTTAATTTCGTTGTCGCTCGCGTGCACAAAAATTGTTTGCAATTAGCATCTAATGCCCTTTTGTACTTATAAATACGTTAAATTACGGTAAAACAAATATAACATTTATGGAATGAAAAAAGAACTGTTAAAAAAGCTTAACAGCTATACATACGATTTTAAAGTGAATTTGTATATTTTTAAGTCACACCAAAACAAACTTATATTTCAACTGTATATTATTTATATTCTGCAACGATAAAAAGTTATAAAATAGATAAGATTATTTCTTTACCAATAGTCTCTACGGGCATTATCAGACTGCTGAAGAGGTTTCATTTTTGTTAAGTTTATTTTTGATAAGTTTGTCTGTGAACAGATAAATGTATGTACATATATTGCATATATTTGGAGTATGTAGGCATAAGCGACAAATACAAATAATTAATTATAAATATTTCATGATGCCCACACGTATCGTATTTCTATACGTAACTCAAATACCCTTCAGATCTATCTACTATCAATAAGATAGCAAATTAGCCAACAAAAGCTTTTTGAGCAAAGTGTGGCTTTAGTGACTGCTCAAAGCTCCTGCACGCTACACAAGCTGGAGTTATAAACCGAATGACCATGCGAACGTAGCGTAGTTGGGCAAACAAAATCGCCTTATCATCGTGTGTGTGAAGTTTAACGATCAGTTTCACTAAAAACAAGTCGGGTGTAACCGACTAGAAGATGCCCTAATTTTTGAATAACTTCCAAATAAAAAATTTAAAATTTAAAATAGATAATATCTCTCAACCTGTTGCATACATTTGCACAAAACCAATATACCCTTTGTGCCAATATTTAATAGGTACAGGGTATACTAAAAATAAGCTGCAATCTCAGCTATATGCTTGTCCGCTTAGTCGCTGATGTCCAGTCAGTGTGACGGCAACTTTTGACTGGAGAGGAGCTCTACACGATCCGCCGGAAATGTCGCCCGTAACCCGAATACTCGTCTTGCTGCTGGCCATTGGTGGCGGGCTGGTTTACAAGCGTCTGAATGGCCTGTGGGGCGATTTGCCGGCGCCCACATTGGATGCCCAGCAATGGTGGGGCGATGAGGAGCAGCCCAAGGACTATGCCGCCTATTTGGCCAACAGTTCCGAGGTGATCGGCAATCGCCTCATGTACCCCGAGAGCGTGAGTTACAGTTGATATACAGATGAGAAAAAAAAAACCAATTTATGCTCATGCTGTTCTCTGGACAGACCATTGAAGATCTGATAAAGCGCCTGAATCGCACGCTCCGGCTGACCCCTCCGTTGGAGGGTGCCGCCTTTGAGTATGGCTTCAATAGCGATTATCTGAAGGAACTGATCGATTATTGGCGCGACGATTACCTGCCGCGTTGGCGCGAACGTGAGGTCTTCCTGTGGCAGTTCAATCACTTTACCACCGATATTCAAGGGTGAGTGCCGGATAGATAAGCCCACGCTATTATCGCTCCACTGATAGCAATTTAGTCTACGCATGCACTTTTTCAACCTGATGGTCTACGATGGGAACAAGGTGGGCAAGAAACATTATCCGGTGCTGCTGCTCCACGGCTGGCCGGGCTCGGTGCGCGAGTTCTACGACCTGATCCACCTGCTCCATCAATCCCAATTGGATGCCAGGAACAAGTACATTTTCAATGTGATTGTGCCCAGTCTGCCGGGCTATGCCTGGTCACAGGTAACCTTATATATAATATATAATCATGATAGCCTTGAGCACTCTTTATTACTCAGGGCACATCGCGTCCGGGCTTGGGTCCTGCCCAGATGGCCGTCATGCTGCGCAATCTGATGCTCCGCCTTGGCTATGAGAAGTTCTTTATTCAGGGCGGCGATTGGGGCTCTGTCCTGGGCTCCCATATAGCCACCCTGTATCCGGAAAATGTGCTGGGCTATCACTCAAACATGTGCAACAATCTGAGTCCCAAGTCACAGGTGAAGGGTCTGCTCGCCGGCCTCTGGCCGAGTCTCTTCGTGCCCAGCGGCTACGAGGATTTCTTCTTTCCCAAATCCCGCGAGTTCAGCTATTTGATGGAGGAGAGCGGCTACTTCCATCTGCAGGCCACAAAGCCGGACACCATTGGTGCGGCGCTGACCGACAATCCAGTTGGCCTGGCCGCCTACATCCTCGAAAAGTTCTCCACGTGGACCAATGCCAGCTATCGCGCCCTGCCCGACGGCGGACTCAAGCGGCGCTACAAACTGGACGCCCTGTTCGACAACGTGATGATTTATTATCTGACCAACTCCATCACGACGTCGCAGCGCCTCTACGCGGAGGCCTACACCACGGAGCAGCGCAATCTGCAGCTGGAGCGCGTGCCCACCTCGGTGCCGACAGGCTGCGCCCGTTTTAAGGGCGATATTATGCAATTTCTGGATCTGCAGCTGAGGGATAAATATAAGAATTTAATACACAGCACGTACTACAGAAGGGGCGGGCACTTTGCTGCCATGGAGCTGCCCAAAGTGTTGTACAATGATTTTATAGAGTTTGTTAAAAAAGTTGAGCGCAAATTTAAAATAAAATCATTATAAATTAGTTGCAAATCAAACTGCTGAGCTTATCGTATATCGATGCCAAAACTGTAATCGATGCCTGACCGTGAAGAGAGCTCTGGTCAGTTGATCCTGCCGCTTGGGAAGCTTTGTGCCAGCGTTGCCACCGCGTCAAAGCTCAAACGAACGTGAAATGGAAATTCAACAAGAATACTTTGTAAGAGAATACAACAGAAAAGCAAGCATTGAAAAATAGAAATTCATTTAAAGAAAAATAGAAATTCATTAAAAGTAGGTGACGAATTTGGGAACTTGCCAGCTAGTTAAGTTACAGAAAAATTTTACAAAAATACAATTATTTAAATATATATTCATTTTATAAGAAGTAGACAGAGTCATAAATTATCGAAAGCCATTTAAGCGCAGCTGTATAAAAAAAAACAAAGTGTAACAGTAAATCGTTAAAACAGTTTTGTAGATTTTTATTGATTTGAAAAAGGGAAAATGAGCGATCTGAAGCCAACCATATCGCGTACCAGCTCCAATGCTGAGAACATGTCGCGCCACCAAATGCTCGATTGGGTCAACAACATGGTCGATGGACAGTACAAGAAAATCGAGGAAATGTCAACGGGTAAGCGAGCCTTAAGTTGGGATTTAAACAACTTTAAATAAATTCTCCCTGCTTTTTTTAGGCGTTGCCTATTGCCAAATGATGGAAATGTTGTTTCCGAACTGCATCAACTTGAAGCGTGTTAAGCTGTCGGCCAAGCTGGAGCACGATTGCTTCCACAATATGAAGCTGTTCCAGGGCGCCCTCACGCGCCTCAAGCTGGACAAGACGGTGCCGCTGGAACGCCTGATCAAGGGTCGTTTTCAGGACAACTTTGAGTTCTTGCAATGGTTCAAGAAGTTCTTCGATTCCCAGGCGCCCGACCTGGAGAATATGAAATTGGCGGCCAATGCGGTGCAGCCGAAGCCGATCAAGCCACGGGCCGCCATGTTGAAGGAGGAGCCGATCAATGATTTTCTGGCCTCCATCGATGAGCTGAACCACAAGATCGCCAGCACCATCGAGACGCGTGACCAGGCCTACGAGAAGCTGCGCAAGATTGAGATATTTCTAACCGAAATGATCAACAAAAACGAGCACGTTCAGTTCTGCAATCGGGTCTGCGAGGTGCTCTACAAGACCGATCAGAACGACAACGGCGGCGGCGCCGCCAACGAGGATGGAAAGATGGAAAGCGCCTTGGATGAAATCAATGAGGGGCTCTATTAAAGCTTAAAGTAGGATTCGCTTATGTTTGTGTATTGTTCGAAATAAATCGATTCAGTTTATTGTGTGCACTCCAATCTCTAATCATTGGAATCGGGGCTGCCCTCATCGCAACTGGAGCTGGCATAGTCGCCCACCAGGCTGAACGGTTTATCTGGAGTTGGATGTGCTGTTCCTGCTGCTGCTGTCGATGCTTCTGTTGAAGCTTTATCTGCCTGCTTGCGCCTTATGCCCAAATCCTGCAGCTGCAACTGTGCGCTGAGCGCCTTTTGCCGCTTGAGTCCGCCAAATGTGGTCGTCGTGGCGCCCGGCAGTGCGGGCCGCATCAGCAGCTCGAGACGCTGCTCCGATTCGCGTTCGATGGCGCTTTTGGTTTGCAGTTTCATCAGCGCCGCCATTTGTTTGTCCTGCGCCGTCTCGGGCAACAGCGCTATGTCCAGACTGCTCTTGGCCAGCAGCTGGCGATCCAGCTCCTGCTGCCCCTTGATCTCCTTCTTCTGCTCCCGAAATGCCGCACGTAGGCGACAGTTGGCCACGTAGCTGTCGTCCCAGACGCTTTGGTTGCGCTCGACGAGCTTCTGGAGCACGGGCTTGGCATCGGCGGCCGCCTTGACGTCTTTGGCCTGATGCTCCAGCTTGTACATGGCATCGTCGAAGAGGCGCTTTTGCACCTCCTTCGTCTCCGGCACCACCTGCTCGTTCTGCAGCGGATCCCAGCGGTTCTCCTGCCGACGCGCGCCCGAGAGTATCACATAGTCCAGATTGCCCGGATCCGTCTGGATCTCGAAGTGATTGTCACACAAATGGCATTTCATGCGAAACTTGTATATGGGCGTGGTGTAGTACATGCCCACCTTGGTCTTCTCCGCGTTGTAGCGCACGCCCATCCCGATGTGATTCTTGCAGCCATCGCACCAGATATTGTAGGGCATCTCGAAGCGGATGATGATGATGCCCAGGTGGATTTTGCGGGCGCGCTCGCGCAGCGCATGGGTGCCCCGAAATTTATTCAATCCGCCCTTCTTCGGATCATAGTCGGGCGGATAGTACTTGTTTTGGCCTTTGCGTTCGCCCATTTTAATGCAAATGAATTAAACTCTCGAAATGTTTACGAAATGTTTACGAACTGCACACTGGCGCCACCTGATGCCCAACAGCTGATGTTTTTGCATTGGCTCGATAACGATAAATGATAGTTTTTCGCATGCTTGCTCATTCCTAATACATATAGTTGAAAAATACGCGTGCGAAGGCAGTTTGAGGCTTTTTTAACCCGTTTTTGCCACGTAAATTTTGTTTAAATTAATTACAAACGCTGCGGCAATTGGCATTACAATATGATTATCTACACAAATGAGGGCAATCCGCTTGGCTTGCAGTTGCTGATGCTTGCGAAATTCGCCAAGCGCGCGGTTCAAGTGCAGCTAATTAACCTAAATGGTAAGTCGAGAAAGAAAAAAAATTAAATGCGGGCCGGCAACGTGCAACACTGGAATGACAGTTAACTGATGCAATAACACTCGAAACTTGCAGATGCCAAGTACAAGGACTTACTGGTGCTGCCCACGCTTGAGCTGGACAATGGCTTGCGTCTGTTCTCGACGGCAGCTGTGGCCAAATATTTGCTGGGCGACGAGGGCGTTCAGCGGGACGAGGTAAGTTGTGCCCCCTTCTCAAGGTTAATTAAATTAATGCTAACTTTTTCACAGTGGCTGGAATGGTCCACAACTCTGCTGGCGCCAGCGTTGGCTCATCACCTGGCCGTCGGTCATCGCGCCGATCCGAATGCCCTGCCCGTGCTGAATGCTCTGGTGAAGAAGCTCAACGATACCCTCACGAATGCGCCCTTTCTGGCCGGCAACAAAGTAAGCGCAGCGGACTTGGCCGTGTGGTCTCTGCTGGCGCCCGATGGCACACTGAAAGGTGCCCAGAACGTGGACAAGCTGCGCAGCTGGTACGATAGTATAAAGGCCCTGCCGGAGGTGCAGCAGGTGCTGGGCGAGCAGCCACTGAAGGATCTGACGTTCAACGCGTTGCAGCAGGCCAATCGTTATGGTGGTCTGCATCATGTGCCCCTCAAGCGTTCCATCTCGGAAGATGCCGGCAAACTGCTGGCCGAAACAGCCTCCACCGTCGCCGACACCATTACGGATGAGGAGATCAATGCGGCACGTGCCGCTTTCGTGTACAACAAACCGCAGGAGTTGCGCGAACAACGCACTGTCCTGCCCCAAGCTGGACAACGCAATGTACTGATCACGTCGGCCCTGCCATATGTCAATAATGTGCCACATCTGGGCAACATCATTGGCTGCGTCCTGTCCGCCGATATCTTTGCCCGGTACTCGCGGGCAGCTGGCTACAATACGCTGCTCATCTGTGGCACGGATGAGTACGGCACGGCCACGGAGAACAAGGCGCTGGCCGAGAATATGACGCCCCGCGAGATCTGCGATAAATATTTCGAGCTGCACAATTCCATTTACCGCTGGTTCGGTATTGGCTTTGACTACTTCGGACGCACCACCACCCAGGAGCAGACAGAGTGGGTTGCACTGCGACTAAAATAAAGGACATCCTGTATTCATGCATTTCCATTTTCTGCTTTCAGCATTGTACAAGAGGCTTTTAAGGATGTCTACAACGCTGGCTACATACTCACCGAGAGCGTGGAGCAGCTGCTGTGCCAGAAATGCGATCGTTTCCTCGCCGATCGGTATATATATTAGCTATATATTACTGTAAAATTCTTGACACAATTTCCCTTTCTCTTGCAGCTTTGTGGAGGGCACCTGTCCGCATCCTGGCTGCGGCTATGAGGACGCACGCGGTGATCAGTGCGACAAGTGCGGCAAGCTCGTCAATGCCACCGAATTGGTGCGTCCACGCTGCAAGGTGTGCAACAGTGCGCCCGTGCTGCGCTCCTCGGATCAACTGTTCCTCGATCTGCCCAAGGCGGAGCCCCAGCTGCGCGAGTGGGTGGATCGCGTTGAGAACGGCTGGACGCACAATGCTCGGGTCATAACGCGCGCCTGGCTGCGCGAGGGCCTCAAGCCGCGCTGCATTACGCGCGATCTCAAATGGGGCATACCCGTGCCGCACGCGAACTTCGAGAAGAAGGTCTTCTACGTGTGGTTCGATGCCCCGTTCGGCTATGTGTCCATGACGAAGCGCTACACCAAGGAGTATCTGCAGTGGTGGCGACCCGCCGCCGGCACCGATGTGGAGCTGTTCCAGTTCATGGCCAAGGACAATGTGCCCTTCCATTCGGTGGTGTGGCCCAGTGTCCTGCTGGCCATGAACAAGGGCAGCACGCTGGTCAGCCACATTATGGCCACCGAGTATCTGAACTATGAGGATGGCAAGTTTAGCAAGAGTCGCGGCATCGGCGTCTTTGGCAACGATGCCCAGGAGACGGGCATACCCGCCGACGTTTGGCGCTTCTATTTGGCCTCAGCCCGGCCAGAGGGTCAGGATTCCAGCTTCAGCTGGAACGATCTGGCCGCACGCAACAACTCCGAGCTGCTCAACAACTTGGGCAACTTTGTGAACCGAGCTTTGGTCTTCTGCGAGAAGAACTTCAACAGCACCGTGCCCCAAATGGCACTCACCCAGGATGAGCTGGTGCTGCTGGCGCTGATCAATCGCGAGCTGCGCGGCTACATCAACTCGCTGGAGAAGGCCAAGCTGCGCGACGGCATTCGTCATCTGCTGGCCATTTCACGACACGGCAATGGCTACATGCAAACCCAACAGCCGTGGGTGCTGCTCAAGGGCAGCGACGAGCAGAAGGCACGCGCCGCCACCATCATTGGCCTGTGCACCAATGTAGCCTGTCTGCTGGCGAATCTCCTGTTCCCCTACATGCCCAGCACGGCGCGCACATTGTTCGCCCAGCTCAATGCCAAGCAAACGCCACTCAACGCAGAGTAAGTGGCTCCAGATTGATCAATTCCCAGATATGTTATAATATTATTAATTTTAGGAAACCCCTGGCCACCTTGCTGCTGCCCACTGGACACAAGATTGGCAAACCCTCGCCGCTCTTCACCAAACTGGAGCAGGCGTTCATCGATGAGCTGAAGGGCAAATACGGCGGCGCCCAGAGCTCCAAGGCGGCAGCGCCGGAACAGTCGAGTGCAGCTGAACTGGAGGCAGCTGTGCAGGCGCAGGCCGACAAAGTGCGTCAGCTGAAGTCAAGCACAAAAGACAAGACCGTGTGGCAGCCGGAGGTAGCCAAGCTGCTCGATCTGAAGAAACAGCTGGAAGCGGCACAGAAGGCAGCACCAGCTGTAGCTACAGCTCCCGTTCCGGCTCCAGCCGGGCAATCAATTCAAGAGCTGGAGAAGGCTGTGCAGGCGCAGGGCGAGAAGGTGCGCCAACTGAAGTCCACCACAAAAGACAAGGCTGTCTGGCAGCCCGAAGTAAATGTGCTGCTCGATCTGAAAAAGCAACTGGAGGCAGCCAAGGCAGCGCCCGCTCCTGCCGCAGCAGCTGCTCCTGCACCCGGGCCCGCCGCGGATGCGGCCAAAGTCAAAGCACTGGAAGACAAAATCGCACAGCAGGGCGAGAAGGTGCGCACCCTGAAAGCCAACGGAGATGCCGCCGTGTGGAAGCCCGAGGTCGACGTGCTCCTGAGTCTGAAGAAGGAGCTGGCGGCGCTGACGGGCGCTCCAGCGGCTGGCGCGCAGGGAAAGAATAAGAAGAAAAAGTAAACCCCAGTCATTTACTTAAAATATTTCAAAGGTTGCAAACTTTTTGTAAACAATTCTATTCATTTTTGTTTCATTAAGTTATTTAGCGTTTGCTTTTGCATTTAAAAAGTCGTCTTATGTTTATTTACAAGTATTGCAAACAAAAAGTTGATTTAGTAATTTATTCAGTTTCTGCAAATAGTAAAATATATATTGACTTTGATATTATATAATGACTCTTAATACTAAGAGGCTAATCAAAAATATGGGATATAGCCTGGTAAAAGAATCTGTGGCCGAAGTTTGTATTGTCCAAATATTGGATTTGAAAAATTTAAAATAAAATCAAGCAAAACTATCGTATAAAATATGCTCAAACATCAGCTATCATTTGAATTGCTAAGCAATAAAACCAATCTATTGTTTTATTATTATTTATTAATTTAATAAAAATATAAACTACAAATAAAAAAAAAATAAAATACAAATTCTTTCTCAAAAACTAAAAAAAACGTTATTTATACGATTTATTTTCTCAGCAGACAAATATCGACAACAAGCAAGGAAGTGTCATTCCATTTTAACGAAAGCAACTTATCGATTTTCGATAGACGTAACAATGTATTAGAAATTATAAGTTCGCGAGCAGCAGTCTGCTTTGGCTATTGTGATTTTCTATTTTTGCTTTGCCAAAAACATAAATTCTGCAATGTAAATCAATAAAATTATAATAATAACAATGTGCAATTAACGATGGCGACCAAAACTGTCGCCGAACAAGCGTTCAACGTAACTAGCAAACAATAAACAAAAGTCTAACTGTGTGTCGTCGTCGTCGTCTGGCTGCAAAAAAAATTCGTCATCAGCTGGTCCCGAGCCAGTCGTCGTCACAGCAATTGCATTCGCAGTTAATTGCGTGACGTGCGCGAGAGAGCGAGCAACAACAGCAATAGCAGCAGCAGAAAAAAAATAAAATAAAAACTGTGCTGCCCACTAAGGGGGTTAATAAGGTGAAATGTGAAATATATGCACAAAAAGAAGAACAAAAAAACAACAACAAACAAATTCAATTTGATGCCACTTGTCTATGAGTGTATGTGTGAACAAAGAACCCACACACACAAACGTTTTTTTTTTCGCTAGTGATTTCACATTTAGTCCATTGTTGTTGTTGGCAGGCAGGCAGCTGCGGACGCGTGTGCGCTGGATGCCACACTCATTAAATATGTGTATGCATTAACGGTTAAAGCCAACCCAAAAACTCAAGGACACGCGGCGGCAACAAGTGTTTGTTAATTGTTATTGATTTTCCTATTGTTTGTTTCAATTGCAATATTTTTTGTCTTCTATTCATTGCTTTTTTAGCCAAGCACTCAGTCACAAACGTCGCCATGGAGTCTGCGGACACACTCATCGAGGAGCAGAAGCTGATGGCCGAGGCCAAATATCGCCAGTATATGACAAATATTGACAAAGCGCTGCGCAATTTTGAATACTCCAGCGAGTGGGCGGATCTAATCGCCGCTCTGGGCAAACTCAGCAAGGTACACACGCTCTCTGACCCAACAATGGAGCGGCTTGAGCTGCTCCGCCAGCCACGCGCCCATCCAACTAGTTCTGATAAGTGTAACAGTCAACAGCCAACAGTATTTGCCAGCGCTGATTCATGGCCAGCTGCCTTATCGACACCAATTGTGTCTGAAACTCATTTTCCCCAGAGAGATTTCTGTATATACACGTACGTGTATATTTAAAGAGTTTTTAAAGTTTTTGAAAATTGATTGTTCGTTTAAGATAAGGCATTAACTTTGAATATGCTTCAAATTCAAGATAGCTAGTATATCATAGAGAAAATAAAAAGTTTATTTTCTACTAGTAACAAACTAGATCTCGACTTGCAAATTATATTGAAATACAATATATATTTTATATATTATACCCTTGACTTTCTCATTAAGTCAATGTATTATCAGAAAAATCCCTGTATTCAGATAAAATTATTATCAGATTGGAAACAACGTACTAAAATTCCTGAGAATTATCCACTTGTTTATTAATTGATTATCAGCTTTAACATATTGATTAATTCGTGATTCTTATCTCTGGTTCAAACTCGTTTTTCGCGACAGGCCATATCGAGTAATACACAGTACCAGGTCATACCCAGACGCTTGAAGATAGCCAAACGTCTGGCCCAATGCATGCATCCCGCCCTGCCCTCGGGCGTACATCTGAAGGCCCTCGAAACGTACTCCGTAATATTCAGCAAAACGGGACCCGAACGTCTCGCCACCGAGTTTATTTACGGGTAAGTTGAGCCGTAGCCCTGGCATCTCCAATTCGAGCTTATCTGTATTATTTATCTGCCCCCAGTGCTGGACTCTTTCCACTGCTCGGCTACGCGGCCATGAATGTGCGTCCGGCCCTGTTGACAATCTACGAGACATATTTTGTGCCCCTGGGCGATAAGATGCGGCCGGCTTTAAGCGGTTTCCTCAGTGGCGTTCTGCCCGGCTACGATTGTGGACTGGATCACTTTGAGCGCATTAGCGCTCTGCTCAAGAATGTCTGCCTGGCGGTCAATCCCATGCACTTTTACACGGTGCTTTGGGAATCGGTGGCGAATAATGCCGCGATCCGCCTGCCCGCAATTACGTTCCTGCTGGAGCACTTTAACAAGCGGCTGGACATGCAGAAACAGATATACATAATGGGCCACAATCGGGAGATAATGATGTCGGCGCTGTGCGCCTGCCTCAACGACGCTGTGATATTGGTGCAGCGCAATACGCTGGAGTTCCTGCTGCTGGGCTTTCCCATGCACACCAAGCTGCTCGACGAGGATCAGCTGGTGGTGCTGGTGACCAACGGGTTAAATACCATATTGAGGCGCGACATGTCGCTAAACAGGCGACTCTTCTCGTGGCTGCTGGCCAGCGAGGTAACCAAAAACTCACCCACTTATGACACACTCTCGCTGGACTCCACGGCGCCCATCGATGGCCAGAAGGAGGAGTCCTATTTTATCACACATTCCCGGCACATTCTCATCAGCGCCCTGGTCAGCACGCTGCGTTTCAGCTTGGAGTCGAAGCCGATGGATCTGAAGCCGTATCGCATAATGCTCTCGCTGTTGGACAAGGCGGAGATCGGCAGCGCCGTGCTAGACTTCGTGCTGCACGACATTATACGGGCGATGTACATCTCTAGCAGCAATGCGGACGCGCTCAAGTCGGCCAATCTGCTCTTTGCCACCTTCGATCCGGCGTACATCTGGAGCTATATGACCAACATGTTTGAGCGCGCCTGCCAGCAGGCGCCCAGCTCTGCCCAGTCCAATAGCGATGGCAAATTCGCCAGCGTCGTTGGCTCCGGTGATCCGTGTGTGCTGGAAATATGCGTACTCACCGAATTCCTACTGGAGACCATCTCCCTGGAAATGTACACGGAAACGACACGGGTCTATCTGCCCAAAGTATTTCTGGCCATCACCCAATTGCTCTCCCTGCACATGGATCGCCTCAGCAGCGAAGAGGTCACCGCCTCACTGAAGCTATGCATGAAGATTGTGTCGCGCGTCCAGCCGATGATAACGTGAGTGATCAATAAAAAATCATATTTTCTATTAAAAAAAATTTCAAAAATATTTTTGGGTAAAAAAAATATTGGCTAAATTGAAAAATAATAATTTGATTTCAAATCTAAAAAAAAAAATAATCAAAATTCTTGTTAGAGCTTCCTTGAGAATTTATTAATGTATAAAATAAATTGATAAAACATAAAAGTTTATTTAACTGTATAACTTCAAATATTTCATTCATCATTTTATTTTTCTGTTATCTTTGTCGTTGATAAGCAATTAATGAGAGAAATACAAAATATGTTAGTAATACATTTTAAACGATTACCATGGGAGCAATCGATTATTTTAATAATTTATTTTTCTTCCACATAAATTATATATTCTAATGGCCACCGCAGAAGTCCAATTAAGCTCAATAAACTGATGGAACAACACAGCTCCGGATCGGATGAGAAGACGGTGAATGCCACCGGGAACAGCAGCAACAACACCTTGGAGTCTGGTACACAGGCCAATGCGCTGGAGAAGAGTAAATCGGATTCGCGACTAAATCAATTTGGTGAGCATTCTCAGAGTGCGGAGCCCAACGATGAGGAGCTCATCAGACGGTCGGCTTCCAATCAGAGCGTAGTGCGTCACAGTCCCAAAAAGAAGGCGAAATCCTTTTCGCGACTCTCTGAACTGGACAAGGATGTAAGTTTTGTGTTGCCTACTTTCAAATAGACATTGATCTAAGACTTTTTCATATTTTAGATAAGCACCTCGGATACAGGCCAGCAGTCCTGCTCGGATCTGGACACGCCGCGCAGCATTAAGAAGATCAAGGCCAAGGCCAAGGTGCCCTTCATACGCAGCAGCCCGAAGAAGACGCGACCCAAGGACATTGTTATAGCGCCCAGCACAGCAGCGCCCCAGGATGCCACCGACGATGCCGGCGAGGAGACGCCCAAGAGCGCGCCCCCAGAGCACTGTCCCCAATTTCAGCTGGAGGATGAACAGTCAAAGGCGACGCAACAGCGCGGATTCTCCATTTTGGAGAAGTGCATACGACAATACGAGATCTTCTTTGAAGTGTATCTGGCGCGGCAGCTGCTCCAAATCGAGACCAGCTCCAGCTCCACATCAAGCAGCAACAAATGCGCCATTAAGGTGCAGCTACAGCGCAGCTCCAGCCACAGCTGCAATCTGTTCCAGGTCGAACAGGTGCTGGAGCATCAGTGTCCGGCGCGCGAGTCACAAATCGAGCGTCTGTTCGATCTGCTCCGTGTGGATCTGGTGCCGCGCTCCAGGCAGCTGCAGCGTCTGCTCAATCTCTCCCTGCCCACGGTGAACGCCAGCGAGCTGAGCAGCGACAGCGATGCCACCGAGGAGCCACAGCAGAAGCCGCTCATCGATGGCCCCACCCAGCGCACCGTCCAGCAGCTGTCGGCGCTGCAGCTGAGCACCGCTTTGCGCTCTGCCATCAAGCTGGCCGCCACGCTCCTGGTCGAGATGTCCACATTTCCCAATTGCAACAAGCACATTGTCCTGGACAAGAATGGTAACTCAAGCCTCGTCCAGTTTACGTTTCCAACTTCGAACTAACTCAAACACCTTTGCAGAACCAGAGTTGCCCAACTGGCTGAAGGTGCTCTGCCTGGTGGCCTGCTTTGCCCAGAGCGACAAGGAGCTGCAGGTGGCGGCCATTACCACGCTCTTCGATCTAATCAGGTAGCTATGAACGGAGTATATGGGGTTTGGTCGATTTTATAGATCAGATTAGAAAAGTGTGTCGATAATCGATATCTATAAATATCGATAATCGATATATATAAATATTAATAACACATATATATTTAAAACACGATAATCAATATATTTAAATATTGATAATCAATAATTAATTAAATATCGATAATATTAATATAAATATCAATAATCGATATATAAATATCGGCAATCAATATATACAAATTTCAGTACATCTCTAATCGATACATAAAAATATCGATTATATATGGATTTCACTAAAAATATCGATCAGTCGATATCGATATATCGATTTTTGTGTGACTTCACTTGAATCTATGCTCACGTGTACACGTCAGATAAGAAATTAAGATTTTTCGGGGGCGTGGCAAATCGATTAAATCTATATATCTTGGGTTAAAGCACAAAAATCCAAATTTCCCACAATTTTATAGTAGAGTAGAGTTACCATATTTGGCATGAGTATACTTTTCCTGTAAAGGAGTATTGCGCAGTCGGTTACACCCGGCAGCAAAGTACTTGTTTGACAATATCTAACATTCTCTTTCTCGACAGTCTGCTGCGCTCGCAGATCGAGCACCGCACCAGCCCGGGCGTCACCTTTGTGGTGATGCTGCCGCTGCTCAAATTTGGACACGTCAACTACATGGAACAGCGGACGCGCGTCTTTCAGCTGGTCAGCTCCATACTGTGGGATTACCTGGGCACGCCGGGCATCGATCCCTCGCAGATTTCAGCGCTGTTGCATCAGCTGCACAGCTGCCTGGACTCGGGACTGGTTGAATCGGTTATTGGGAATCGGATGCACGCCCAACACCTGCTCCAAGCCCAGGCTCAAACGGGAGCTGGCCACGCCTTGCGCAACTTCCAGCTGGAGCGTGTAACGGATGCACAGCTCCTGTGCGCCACGGGCTGCGTGGAGCGTCTGCGGGAGAGTCAGGCGAAAAGCTACAAAAAGTTCGAGCTGCTCTGGCATCTGGGCAGGGAGAAGCAAACGACGCGTGGCTTCGAGAAGACCCTGCTCAAGGTGCTCGACACCCTGGCGCTGCCCCCGTACATGTCCGAGCGCACCTTTGTGATCAACTGGCTGCAGGCGTCGCTGCTGCGCGGCGATCTGGAGCGCCTGACCAAGCCGCTCTACAAGATTCTGCTCGCGGCCAGCTCGAAGCGTGTGGGCATCGTTCACATGCAGCAACTGTATCGGGAGGTGGAACAGGCCGGCGACGAGGATCAGCAGGCGCCGGCATTCGAGCGGGATGTGTACGCCATCAGTTCGGAGCAGGGCAACGTCAAGTACCATCACATGGAGGCGGCCAGCAGTGCTGTGGCCACCAGCAGCGGCAAGAAGAAGAGCCCCATCAGGCATCTGCCCAAGAAGATCTTCGGGGTGACCCTCAGCGGCAAAACGAACAAAACCTCCAATTTTGTCAGCGATAAAACGCCGCTGGCCAACGAAGCAGCGCTGCAGGACATCAATACGATCGGGCTGATCATAAATCCGCTGGAGAGTGCCCACGATTTCGATGATGAAACCGATCTGGAGGAGCCGCGCATTGAGCTGGTGCACAGCGCCGGCAAGGATGTGCCGCAAACGCCGCTGGAACAGAAACTGGCCAGCGCCATGGACGAGAGCGAGCAGGCACCGGTGGAGCGGGAGCGGGAACGGGAACGGGAGCCGGAGCCATCGCTGCACTATGACCAGGACATAACGGACAACTCGGAGAGCACGGACTTCGAGTCGGATTCGGAGCTGCGCGAGACGAGCATCGAGAAGGAGGACAGTCTCACGATCAGCTCCAGCGGCGCCGGCAACGACGATGTCAAGCGCTTTGTCGGGGACTGCGAACGGGTGACGGAGGCGCTCACCCAGCACGATCGCATCAAGAGCCGCAAAACGTACCGGCTCACCCGGGAGAAGACGCCGGGCGAGTCGAGTCTGAACGAGACGGAGACGGATCCGGCGCCGGACAACAACGAGCACGCGCTGGCCGCCGAGGAGTACTTCAGCGAAGCGGCGGTGGGCAAGAAGCTGCCCAAGGAGCTGCGCAAGCGGAAGAAGCTGCTCAACAGCAGCGAGAAGAAGCGTCTCAGCTGCATCTCAAAGACATCGACGGACAGCAATCACAGCAATCTCGCCGAGCAGCTGGACACCGAGGAGGAGACCGAGCTGGCCAACGAGCCGAGCTCCCAAAACACCATCAATGTGGAGGACAAGCGACGCAATCTGTGCCTCGAAACGAGCAAACTTCAACCGGACTGGCAGAAGACCCTGGAGAAGGGCAAACAGAATGTGGAGATATTGCGTCAAAATGCGGCAGCAGCAGCTGCAGCAGCAGCAGCAACTGAGGAGCAGCTGAGCATACGCTCCTCGACAAAGAGCAGCAGCAGCTTTCAGTTGGGTGGACGCGTCCAGACGGACGCACCGCATCTCTATCACAACCATCTGCTGCTCTACCTGGCCATCTACGACACCAGACAGACGCTCTATGCGCTGCAAACGCTGCGGAACATCATCTGCTGCGATAGGCGCACCTTTCTCTGCCTGTCGATAACAACGGCGTTCACCAGCGGCAGCCTGAAGCAGCTGCTCATCAGGCACCGGAAGAGCATCTCGGGCAAGGGATTCGGCGGCAGCGTCGGCAACTCGGAGTATGTTCAGGGCTATCGCGGCTGCATGCAGCTGGAGCTGCTGGTCACCCTGTTGCTGTTCTATGCACGCGGCTATTTTCAGCGCGAATCCCTGGACGCACAGCGTCAGCCCCCGACGCTGCAGGATGTGGTGAACAATCGTCGCATTCAGCTGGAGAGCATTGAGCTGCTGGCTCTCATCTGCACGGAACTGATTGACATTGTCAAGGGCATGGGTCGCGGCCTCGCCTGCTACATAGCCGATCTGTTGGGTCGCGCCAAGCTGCAGAAGGTGATGCTGCACTGCCTCAACAGCTCGGTGTGCAGCTACGGACGTCGCAGTGGCAACAGCTATGCGGATCAGGTGCTCAGCTTCAACGATCCGCAGGATGATCAGCTGCACGCGGACTGCTTTCAGCTGCAGCTGCTCCGGCTGCTGCTCTCCGTGATCCGGCTGGAGCATGAGGTGCACCAGCTGCGCCAGGACACGCCCGGCACGGGCGCTGGCGAGGACCACAACAACGCCTCGGGGAATGCCTCGCCCACACGGCTGGCCGAGGGCGCGGCGGCGAATGTGAAATACTTGCCCAACTGCCTGATCAGCCAGCAGCCGATGTTCCTGGCCGCCGTGCTGGGTGCACTGCAGCAGGAGCGCCTGCGCCACCTGCATCGCAACTGGACAGATCTGGTGACCAGTTCGCTGAACTGCTTCAGCTTCGGCTCGCTGACGAACATCGTCATCAGCGTGGTGCATCAGCTGTGCAACAACCTGGACAAGCTCTCCCGGCTGACGCTGCCCCAGCAGCGACACTTCCCCCCGGACTATGTGCTCTCCCAGCTGGAGGCGCTCACCATACTCTGTCACTACTGCCTGCTGGACAACACCCAGCAGACGGCGCTCTCGCATCTCTTCAACCAGGCGTATCCCCAGACGAGCGTCGCCGCCCAAAGCTCCAGCACCGGGCAGCTCTTCAACAGCATTGTCCACTCGTTCCTGCCGGCCGCCAGTGAGTCCACGTCCACGTCCACGGCATCGGCGACGGCGCCGCGCAATCCCCAACTGCAGGCGGCCCGGAATGCGGTGCTGTCGCATCTGCCCCGCATCATGACCAGCGTGGCGGCCATTTGGGACAGCGAACTGGGCCAGTTGCGTCCGGTGCGCCAACAGCTGTTGGAGTTCCTCTCGCCTGTGTCCCTGCACCATGGCTGCAATTTTCTGGCTGCCATCGCGGTCACCTGGCAGCAGCGCGGAGTCAACCAGAGCAGCAGCTCCTCCTCCTCCTTGTCGGCCATTTCGGAGCAGTTCCAGCGCAATTCGACGCTGCAGGCTTGCGCGGCACAGCTGAGCCTCGTCTCGCTGGTGTCCAGCATACGTGTGATGCCCATGGACTCGTTTGTCCAGACGCTGCATCAGGTGGTCAAATCGCCGCCGCCCATCCATCGGCCGCCCGCCCATCTGAGCATCGAGGTGAGCGCCCTGGAACTCTTCTACTTCTATATGAGATCGGCGCCGGCGCCACAGCTGGCCGATGCTTGGGCTGCGCTCCTGGTGCTCATCCGGGACGGACTGAATCTGACGCCGCCGGCGCAGTTTGCGCTGCTGATGCTGCTCAACGAGTTCGTGCAGCGGTGTCCACAGATGCCGTTCCAGGACAAGAAGGAGGTGCGCGAGCTGCACGATGTCACCGCCCGTCTGGTGGAATCGCTGTCCGGCGTGGCGGGCGCCTGCCTGGAGCAGACCACCTGGCTGCGACGCAACCTGGCCGTCAAGGAGGACACCGATGGCCATGCCAAGGACAACAGCCTGGGCGGCATTCAGCAGTATTCGCTGCAGGCGCAAAGCGTCCTCGCCGGCATCCTCTCCAATCTGCTGGACGTGGCCTACGGCTCACAGGAGAAGGACAAGGTGGTGACAATTGTCACCACGCTGCTCTACAATATAACGCCCTATCTGAAGAATCACACCGCTCGGAATGTGCCCTTCTTCTATGCCTGCTCCGCCCTGCTGGCCAGCCTCAGTGGCTATCAGTATACGAGGAAGGCGTGGCGCAAGGACATGCTCGATTTGCTGCTGGACACCGCCTTCTTTCAGATGCACATCTCGTGCCTGCCCTTCTGGCGCCAGATCATGGACAGCCTGATGACGTACGACAACACCACATTCCGGGAGCTGATGACCCGCGTCAGCCTCTCCCAGGCGGGCAGCCTCAGCATCTTTGCGTCCCGCGACCAGGAGTACGAGCTGCGCGCCATGCTCCTGAAGCGTCTGGCCTTTGTCATCTACTGCAGCGAATTCGATCAGCACAACAAATATATGCCCGATATACAGGGTAGGATTACAACAACAAACCCCAACTTAATTGAACTCCATTAATTGATTACTTCCTCCCCTTTGCAGAGCAATTGGCCAACAGCTTGCGCCTGGTGCCATTGGGTCCGTCTGTGCAGGCGGCTGTCTTCCTCTGCTTCCGTGTTTTGTTGCTGCGCATGTCGCCCGATCACGTCACCTCCCTGTGGCCCATCATCATCGCCGAAATGGTGCAGGTGTTCCTCCAAATGGAACAGGAGCTCAAGTCCGAAACCGATGAGCGCAGGTCCGTCCAAATTCCTATTCAAATCCAGTTTCTCTATGCTAATAAACATCTTCCCTGCATCTAGCCAACAAACACGTTTGTTGCCTGGTCTCGATGTCTCCTGGTCGTCATCGAATTCGAGCGCCAGCAATGGCATCAATCCACAGACGCCCATGCAGCACTGGCGTTCGGTTCAATTGGAGGCCTGCAAACTGCTCGAATTGGGCTGTGTCCTGCCGGCAACAAAGCTGCCCCATTTCCAGATGTATCGCTGGGCCTTTGTCGGCACCGAGTTCGATGTGCACGAGGAGGTGGTGCCCCTTCCCCTGCCCAATGGCAGCATCGAGAATCTGGCCGCATTGCCCAACGCGCTCTACGTGCCGCACGTGCGACGCGTCGCCCGCCTCATGGACATGAAGTACACGAGTCATTCGCCGGTAAATTTGCTCCATTTCATGGATCCAGAACCAATTAAATTGCTTTATTTTTTCGCAGCTGTTGCAGCGTCCGCGCAATCGTCACCTGATGTTGGGCTTCCAGCAGCTGCAGTCGCTCCAGGAGCTGTATCCGTTCTTCTCGACGCTGGGCATTAGCTGTCCGAGTCCATGCAACTATGCGGACACCGAGCAGAATGTGGCCAATTGTTTGCAGGAAATTGAGGATGTGCTGGCCAATGATTTTCTGGAGAAGCTGCCCAGCATCACAACGCCCAGATGAAAACTGGTCGCGGCCAACAGGCAGACGACGCAGGCGCACATCCAGACGACAAGCCTGACACATTTCGAGCTGGAGCTGAATCTGGCCGGAATGGCGGGCATTAATCCAGCACCAGCCATCAATGGACAGACGGCGCGCATCTTTGCGGCTGTTCAAGCGAAACTCAGCAGCCAGAACGCGGAGACGAGCTTCATGCAGACAACCAAGAAGACCAACTTTCCATTTTATGTTTAGAAAATGTGTGTGTGTGTGTGTGTGTTTTAGCCAAGCTAGTTAGTTAGAGTGCAGTATATATATATATATAAATGTATGAATTTAGCCGAACTATGTGTATTAATGAATATCTGTTTTAACTGTTGAGTAAGTCCTATGAAAATGTTTAGCTTTTAGTGGCACCCTGTATGTATGTATATGTATATTTCAACTGTTGATAGCTGCGCCGAAGTAAATAACATGTTTAACGACAAATTGCAATTCAATACGAACGCATTTCATCCAATTTATTTCATTATCAAATATAAATATATATAAAAAGAACAAAAAAAAAGTAAGTGAAGGCACACACGATAAGCTCTTAGGTGAAACAATTACCGACAAATGCAATTTAAATTGGGAGATTCGAAATGCAAATATCTGGAGATTCAGGCCACGACCGCATGTTGCGGATTCGATTCGCGATTCTTTAGCTTCAGATGGTACGAGTAGACGATGCGTGCGCAGAACAAGCAGACAACTGTGGGAAAGTGAGCAAATTAACTATACGATCTATAGTCAGGATCCAAAACTAAACTTACCCATATATACAATGTAGAATAACAGCGCCAATATCACACTGTTGAAGCCCGTCGCCTCCCGATAGCCACCGAAGTGGAAGATGGTGCCGAAGATCGCGAACGGGAAATTGATGGCTATGAGAAGGGCGTATATCAGCCAGACGCCAACCAAAACATGGTTATACTGTAAGGGAAACCGGACAGAACGTTTATTAATATTTACAAAAAATGTTTTGTTTTTTTTCGCAATAACTTTAATTCTTAGAATTTTTGAAGAGGGATGTAAGTCATAAATATGTTTATATACCTTCAAATATAGCCAGAGTGAAAAGCTTCACTTATTTGTTATATTTTTTTTTATCTTATCTTTGTAAAAAAATCAACAAAGTCTGTTTATTGAAATTAGCTTTAAATTTGATTCGAGCTTATAATGAATGAATATATACATATATACAAATTTTAAGAGAAAAGGGGGATAGGGATACAGATAAACTCGTACTTCCCTTGAAACATATGTATGTACATAAATAGCCAGAAATTTTTGTGTTTTAAATTTTTGTTTTTTTTTTTCAAAGATAAGAAACTCAAGACTTGTTCCCCTTAATAATATATATACATATATGTGTGTGTCTGAACACTGAACAAACTGTACATTTGTAAGAACAGTGTTCAGTTCCAGATATGTGTGTGAATAATGATAAAATTGGATGAATGAATATTCGCTTACCCGCAGACAACCAATAAGCAAGCAAACATTTGTGATGACCGCAATCGCGAATCCAATGAAAGTCAGAACTGAAAGATAAGAACAAATCTTTAATATGATCATCACTTAATTAAAACTTGACATCAGATTCCAAGCTATGTAAATTTGAAAGAAAAAAATAATGCTCGCTCTCGTCATGAGAACACGTTTAGAAACGCCTTTCATAGAGAATGAATTAGCTCATCCTTTAAATTTACGTATATAGAGGTAACGAATGTTGAAATTAATTATGACGTCACTTAATCCGAATTTGTATTGGATACATAAATACTTACATATATAATGTGAAGGTTGTTTCTTTGTTTCATTGAAGCAACAAACATAAAACATATATACAAATATATGTATATACACATACATTTCTATAGATTTAAAACAAATTTAAATAATTGCCAGCTAGTTTTCACTCACCTGTTGGCGCAAATAGCGTACTTAGTGCTAAAGAGATTAGCGTATAGATGGCTATTCCCAAGCACCAGCTGCGCAGCTCTGAATCGCATGGTCCACGTTCAACGGTTAGATCGAATTTCATTTTAAGGCCTGGCCTATTGTATGAGACAAAGTTTTCACAGATTTTTCCGAAACGTAGAACGATCTCACCGCCACAGCCCCAAATGCCAACTGACGCGCGCAGTAGATGAACAACAACTGACGCGACCAATCCAACTAGATGTTCGTTTCTCCCACAGTAATAGAATGGTTGGAGCGCGTACCTCTGTGTGTGTGTGTGTGTGTGCTGAGTCAAGAGTATATTATAATTTAGCGTGTTTACGCTTCCCCAGAGTGTTGTTGAGAACATTTTCAGTCACTGCTCAGTATAACAGAAAAAATATAACAGTTGTTACCTTTTGAAATTGCACTGGAAATGCCAATGTATTGTTTCAACCGTCTGGCAACGCTTGCACACTTAGTAACATCAATAAATGTAAATGTAAAATTTAAAAATAATACGTAATATGATCGTGTTTTACATAGCTATGTAAAGTAACAGTATGTGAGCAACAGAAAGAGATTGAAAAACACAGCATCAATGTTATGATTATAAGCTGGCAGTGTCACCCCATTATAATTCTCGCTTGTTGCAGTCAACACTCTCGTACGTGTTTCTTACGGCATTCATTCTCAATTGCGACGTCTTGATAGCAACTACGTACTTCTGTTTAGAGGTTTGTGTTTGTGTGTGTGTGTGTGCTTGGCATTTGATTTCATTTCACAAAGCATTGCATTTTTTGTTGTTAATTTTAAAGGCAATCTTGTTTGGTTTTCGTGATAAAAAAGTGCCTTAAATCTGTGAAAATGATGGAAAAATTGTTCTGCATGCGTTTAAACACCGCCGGTGTCGTCCTCGGCTGGTTGGGCGTTGTGGGCTCCATTGTGATGACAATTCTGTTCGCCACAATTTTGGGTAACGCCGATGTGATTGCCCATCGCATTGTGGAAAATGTGAATGATGCAGCGCAAAAATATGATGAAATACATATGGGTATGAGATTTATAAGCGAAGAGAGACAAGCGAAAACAAACAAGTGCAATACAAAATCTTATCTTTACAGCTATTATCGTTGTGTGCAGCGTTTACTTGGCCATCACTGCAATGAATTTAATGGCATCGAGCTTGCTTGTCCTGGGCACAATGAAGGTGAGCGAGGGGCTCCAAACGTCATGAGTTCACATCTTTCTTTTCTTTTTATTATTTGGTTTTTGGTTTTGTTTTGTGGTCGTGCTATCCTATGCTCATCTCTTTTACTCTAATGCAGGAACGTCATTTAATGCTGCTGCCCTGGCTGATCAACTCTGGCATCGGACTCGTCTTCAGCATTATATATCAGTTCTTCCTTGTGGTTGTTACATTCACAGGCGACAATTTCCCTCTGCCTGGATTGATGCTCAGTTTTCTTGTACTAGGTGAGTCACTGTAAAGAATGCACATCTGCACAAGGCACACAAATACAAACATACATTTATGAGTATGTGTGTGTGTATACAGTTGCCGGCACTTGTTCAGATAATGGTGCTATATAAGCAAATTCATGGGCGTATCCACATTCTGGCAAGAAGTCTAAGTTATGATACCCCTAATTTATTTTTTTTTATTAAGTATACATTTTTGGGGGATTTTTCTGTATTTGTTTTGAAAAGAAAATATCTGCCTACATCTTGGGCCCCCCTGCCAAGAACCTGGCTACGCTCATGTGCTCTTTCTGTATACAGCAACTAACTGCGCATTTATTTCTTAAAGGCCTGCAAATCTACGTTTACTGTGGCATCTACTCGCTGTTTAAGAAAATTCAGCTAACACGAGAACAACAGCGTCCGCTCATGGTCCAGTCGGAGGCCGCCGCTGTGCCTAATCAGGGCAACAGCTATCCCAGCTATACAAAAATCTAAATTTCCAGATAATCGCATCGAAGCGAAAAGCTAACGTAACCAAAATCATTTCAAATGTTAATATCTCTATTCATACAAAACTACTTGAATAATGTATGCACATGGTGTATGCATATATACTGTCGTATATAATCGTTTATATTGTAACAAGATCCAATATTTTTTGCCATTTTTTTGTCGGGCATTCTTTAATGCTTGCCTTGAAATATAACTCTATATACAATACATATATAGAAATATGTACACA